>VUYV01000148.1:1511678-1545773 GCA_008711295.1 Anarhynchus alexandrinus | reverse complement strand
GGGGGGGGGGGGGGGGGGGGGGGGGGGGGAGGGGGGGGTGGCGGGGGAAGAGGGGGGGGGTGGGTGGAGAGCAGGCTGAGCCTCTCGTCACAGAGAGGGTCCCTGCGCCGAGGGAGGGCGTGTGGGGCTGGGGAGGGGGCGTGCGGGTGGAGGGATGAGGAAGAGGAAGGTGGAGGAGATGCGGTGTGGGGTGGGGGCGCGGCTGCAGGCTGGCCTCCTGGGGCTGGGGTCTCTGCACCAGCTTCTGTGGCTGGAGGGTGGCCCTGTCCTCCTGGCACCCTTACACCCCCCCACACCCCAGAGCAACCCAGGGCTTGGGGCCTCTGCCCTGTGGGAACCGCTGAGAAACTGTCTTGGGCTGTGTGCAGCCAGATTGTTTCCCCATAGTGCCTGACTGGGGCGTGCTCTGGGCTGGGAAAAGGCTCTGCTTGTCTAAGATGGCCACCTGCCTTATGACCCGGGGTTGGCCCCAGTGCTGTGCACCTTAGGGCTCCCTGGAGCACCCCCCTTTGGTCAGCCAGCTCTGCTCCCAAATCTGCCGCTTGCTCTCATGGCCCCTAGGGACTGGGACAGGTGGAGATGGAGACAGTTAATGTGGCCACAGCATCTGTGGGGCAGCCTGGGGATGCCCGTGTGCGGAGGTGGAGCAGCATGTTCCATAGGCTGTTCTGGCCAGTGCACCTGCCTGTCTGCACAGCCAGGACAGGGCAGGATGTGGCCCACCTTGTCTCCCAGCTGGGTGGTCTGGCAGTCAGCAAAAAGTGCTCCTTGATGAGCCATCTGTGGTACAAACTGCATATATGGGACCTATGGCACGTATAGCACCTGTGCTCACCTTCCAGAGCAGATCTATGCTCCTGCATGAGCAGAGCAGACCTGGTGGGTTACTAAAGCCACCATTTAGGGCTGCCTCGGTGGCCCCAGCCTCTGCCTGCAAGCAGCTGGGAGATCAGGGTGCTGGCTGAAGCCCCCCCTGCTCTGGCACGTGTTTCCTCGCTGCCTTACAGATGGGCTGCCTGCCCCATACAGGTGATGGGTGAGTGGGCTCCGGGCAGTTGATATTTGCTGCATTTTCATACCTGTTGCTCGGGAAGTGGAACGGAGTCCTTGAATGTTCCTCAGTCGCATGGTGTGTGCACTGGAGGGGCTGCTCCAAGGGCACCTGTGTTCCCCCATCCCTCCAGGTAACTTGGCAAGCTGGTACCTGCAAAAACAAGTTTTACACCTGAGTGCCTTGCATTCAGCAGGCAGGTTTGCTTGTGTTCCAGTAGAGAGCTCTCTTCTTAAACCATGCTTTTTTTGCACTCTTTGAGCAGCATTTGCTGGTACTGTGGACTCACTGCATGTTGCTCTGGTCCCTGCAGGTTGAGACTCTGAACGAGGCCATCTTGTCACGCAACAATGGCTCCCACACTTGCTACCGCCCATCGCCGGCGCTGGTGGATGGCATTCACAGCCATCATTGAGAACCTGCTCTTCTCTGCTGTCCTGCTGGGCTGGGGGTCCCTCCTCATCATGCTGAAAGCAGAAGGGTTTTATTCCTACCTGTGCTACGACTTAGGTAAGGATGCTCTGGAGACTTGTGTGAATAAGTTGCTGCTGAGGTTTGCTTTGTTCCTTGTCTTAGGGTGGTGTGGAACTGGCTAGAGTGGGGCTGAGCTCCAGGTCAGTCCTGGGGTAGAAAGAAGGGTTGTGCACACCTTTCCAAAACCAATGGCATCCTTGTGATGGTGTAATGTGCCTGTAGTTGCTGTCGCTTTGCAGAGTGATTGCAAAAGAAGCCTTAAAGATTAGGTAAAGCTTTTCTGGACATCCTTTTCCACTTGGCCATGAGTTCTTCCTCTGCATGGTGGCCTGGCTAATCTCTGCAAGGGAAGGCCTGGTGGGTTCTGGAGGGTGATGAATTGTGGGAAGGGTCTCCTGAGTTTGTAGGGAGAAACTATGGGCGCTCTTTCCTTAGTGGTAGGAAAGAAAAGAGTATGGGTGAGAATGAGATTAGGGGAGTTCAGTGCTGCTGTTGAGGAGAAATTGCAGAAGTAAATGCTACTGATGTTTTGTTCTTCTCCCTCTTCAAACACCTATGACGTGCTCAAACTGGGCTGTGTCTCTATGAGGGCTTGACATTCACCTTCTGGCCCAGCCAGAGGAAGCGGTTTTCCATGTTGCAGACAGAGCCTTGCAGGAAAGGACGCAGTCTTGTGGTGTGGGAAGGATAACCCTGGGAAAAACAACATGTAGGTGGACATGTATCCCCCAGCCTGGGCATGGAGGGGACTGTGGTCTGGGATATCCCAGTGTGGTAGGGTGGACAGGTGGACAACCTGAGGGTAAAGGTGTGGTGTGGATTTGAAAAGCTGCTGTAGTGACAGAAGGTTTGCATGTGCTCAGAGAAAGGAATAGCAGAGTGAAGAGAGGCAGGAGCTTGGTGTTGGGTTCTGTCCAGAGACTGTGTGGTGGTGGATAAGAGGAGAAGGTGGATCAGCCCGTTCAGGGCTGGTGAGCATGGAGATGGAGCAGGAGGCAGTAGGGGGAAAAAGGTGGCAACAAGAGCATAGACCCCAGAGCTCTTGGTGGGTAATGACTGACAACAGTGGGGGAAATCTGAAACGTGGGGAAACAAAGTCCAAGCAAAAAGTGACTGTGAATAGTTGTGATGATACTTTGTGGGTTTTCTCCCATTCATCAGCTGCTTGTTATGGTCTCTTGTGTTTTGTGTGCCTGTGGGTGGCTGCCTCAGCCTGGGTTGGTGCACCTGGCAAACATGCACATGTTTGAGTCTTCTACCAGCTGTAGTTTGGCTGCTTAATCGTCACCCTGTGCTCCGCTTGTAGTGCGATGCTTCCAAGTGTGTCTGTGTTACTTGGATCTCCAGTAGTGCTCCAGGCTCTGTAAGGGAGAATCCTCAGCAGTTTAGGACTTCTGTTCAAGGCTGCTCTGTTCTGGCTAAGCCATGGTGACTTGGTCACAGGCCTGTATAAGAGATCTCATTAAACTGGTCAGGTGGAGGCTTTCTGCTACTGAGATAAAACACATGAGAGTTGATAAGCAAATGCTGACTGTCTCCAAGAGCAGCCCTTTCCCTATCTGCTTCCTGAGATGTGCCCTGCTGACAAGAGCCCTGCTTCACTTGGGGCACACCTCCTACTCTTTGCTCTGATTGCTTTCAATTCATCTGCCTTTGCACCAAATCAGCAAGATTCACCTTGGCTCCTCACCCATGTTTGCCCATATGTGGTCTGTCTGGCTCTCCCCATGGGAGTGCCTATGCCGCAGACCGCAGGGAAGATGTAAGTGTTTGGACTGTGGTGAAATTGCTGTCCTGGGGGCAATTTATTCCTCCCAGTGACCAACCTGTGCCCTGAGGCAAGAGAACTTAATCCGTGAAAAGAAATTTATGTAGTCAAATGTTCTCATTGTCCTCAAATATCTGGCCATCACTGCTGAACTCCGTGATGGCTTGTGATGAGCATCGAGGACCAGTTATGCTGGTTTCCTTCTTCATCCATGCTTACGCACTTTCCTTTGTCTGTTTTTGTCCTTACTGTAATAATCTCTGCAATTTGGTAGGGAAGAGTCCTAGCTCACAGTGTGGGGACAGCAGACTCCCTTGCAGCTGCCCTGCAGCAGTCACTGAATGACCGGCACCAAGCTGAGCTTGACCTTTGCTGGGATTAGGATGGCCCAGTGGTTGCCTTTCTCAGCATAACCTATTGAATCCTGCAGCCGGAGTGAGTACTTGGCTGGAAGGCTGGGGCAAAGAAATTGTAACTAGTAGCCTTTGGGCACTTGTTGTTCCTAATGCTGCTGCTGTGTGCATGTAAGTATTGCAAAAAAAAAAAAAGACTTTTCCTAATGAGCCAAAGGTTCTTGGCAGGGCTTTTCATTTGTCAGCAAAAGCTCTTGCACTTTGTGATGCCTTCAACAAAAGAGAAAACTAGACCTTGTCCCTTCTGCAGGCTCTTCTCTGAAGGTAGCAGCAGCAGCTGCCCAGAAAGTGACTGCAATTCATGAAGGGCTCCTTGTCTTCCTGTGGAACCCCTCCTTTCCCTGCCTGCCCTTGGCTTCTGGGTATTGGATTTTACTTGGCCACTGTGCAAACATGTGGGGTCTGCTGGACTTTTAACTCGGTTGCGTGAGGGTGAAGGTGGACACCTAGGAAAAAAAATCCACATCAAAGTAACAAATATTTTTAAAGCAGTTGTGCAACAGGATTTGAGTGGGGGGGTTGTACCCGTTCTAGGCGGCAGGTTTGGCCACATCCTGAGAGGTATGCTTGAAATTTGCTGACAAGGAGTCTGGTAGTGGCACTTTGTTCCCATTTTAATTTTACTACACTACTACTTGGCCTTTAACCAACTGAAGCAGCATCTTTTATTCCATGCAAGTGCTGATTCTGCAGTCTTTATCAGGATTTGGGCCTTATCAGCTGTTGGGGAACTTGATCTGTTCAGGGTCTGGCGTTGCTGTGATGTTACTGGGATTGGGAAGCTCAAGGCTTGGGTCTTTGAGACGTTTTTAAAAAAAATAATCTTGATAATCTGTTCACAAAGAGCAGGGATAAGGAGCCAGCTGGACAGAGGGCTTTCCCCTAAGACAGGGCTGCAGAAAACCAAAGGCATGATAAGCTAATTCACTTACAGCAGGTTAATGCGCCTTATCGTGGGCATGGGAGGAAGGTGCTGCCTTACAGCTCTTTGCTCTTATGTATTTGGGGTCTGTGGTGGGGAACGTGCAGCTGATAAGATTTGACAACGGCTTGTGGAAAGGCTGTGCACGCGACCCTGTAAACAGGAAAAGAGTAAACGTGGTAAATGTTCAGTTTCTACAGGAAACATGCTGTGTTGATTAGCAGCTGTCGGTGGTATCGGAGTGCTGCATGGGAAGGTGCTGGCCCTGGGTGAGAATTGCTGTAAAATGAAGCTGCAGCTGGGGAGAGATTGGAAGTTTAACTGGAGACTGTGCCTCAGTTATATGAGGCTTTCAGCTGGGTGCTCGGAGAGCGGGTCCTGGAAGTGCAAGTGGATGGACAGGCAGAGAGGAAAACCCGAAGAAATTGCATTTGCAGTGGTATAAAGCAAGAACATCTCCTCCCAGTTCCCAGAAGTATGACACCATCCTGAAAAGAGAAAACATGTTCTTATGTGGGCAGACTGCAGATCAGTTGTTTGCATGTCTTTCACTGTGATTTTTTTTTTTTTTTAACCAATGTTCCCAGACTCTTTGGCTCAGATTTTTTTTTTAAATTCTTTCCCCCCACCCTTTTTTTTTTTTAAGAAGAAAAAGAGGAAGGTGAGGCTGTGCAGACTGTGTCCCACAGAGCTATTGCTGGGGTGGCTGGGGGTGTCTTGCCTGCTTGGCTCAGTCTGATTCATGAAACAAGATGAAAGGAAACCTCCTCTGCCATCTGAGATGGCAGTCACTCTTGAAAAAGCCAGACTCGTTCCTCTGGTAACGTGGTGTGTGCCTGGGATTTGAAGAGGTCAGCAAAGAGTAGTTAATGATTGACCCTCTCATGAAACCTACAGCACTTAATTTGGGAGAAAGGATGACTTTAAATGTTCCGGTAACAGCCTGAACAAATCCCAGCAATGAGCTTGACATAAATGATTACCGAGGCAGCCTTCCTCTCACCTAAGCTGTCATTCTTTAAATAGTAACTTGAACTACTAATTGGGCAGTAGAAATCCTGCTGCTTGTAGGGGGAGTGCTGTAAAAATAGGCAGTATGTTCTTGTAATTGCTGATAAAGACTTGCAGCTTCTTCCAGCTTGACAGTGAGACAGCGGTGAGGGTACATGGGCTCAGCCTGTGCTGCTGGCTTACCCAGATGGCACTGCTGCATGTCAGACGTGGCATGCTTGCACGCAGGTGGACTTGGCAGGAGAATATGGGGAGGGCACCACTGTCGGCACAGAGACAGCTCTTACCCAAAGCCCTGTTGCAGATGGAGCCAGGCACGTAGGAGACTTTCCCCAGAAGTGTGGAGTGTGCTGATCTGGAACAGGATCTGAGCTGTGATTGAGGGGAAACTGCTGTTTGCTGTAACTAGATGCGTCAGGTAGGTGAGTAGTTAGGCAGGTTCTCTGCCCGTTAATCTCCTCCTAGCTGCATGTTGTATGCTGCCACTTGCTCTCAAGTGGCCACCATATGCTGGTGACCTGCTGGCACATGAATCTCTGCTCCCCGGTGAGATGGCTCCTGGCTGGACCCCATGCACAGTGCACACACCTGCAGCCCCTCCAAAATGTTCTATTTATGGAGGTGGCTGGAAAAGGATCAGAGGATGTCAGGGTGCCAAGGGCTGCTTGAATCATTTCCATTACGCCTCAGTGGATCTTCTCTTGTTGCCCAGGGGCTGCTTCTATTTTCACAAACAATTTGTATTTCCACGTAGCACGGTTGCCTGGCCCCTTCTTGGAGCTGGCGATGAGTAGCTGTAAACAACGTGGCAGGTACAAGCAGGGATTGAAGTTTGGTACCCTGTTCCCAGCCTGGCTGCAGCAAGTCTTCAGAGAGGGCCAAGTTTCCTTGCCATTTCTGAGCTGTGTCCTCTTTGCCTCCTCGTGTTGCTGCTCATCGTGCATGTCATCAGAGGGTCTGCTATTAGGCGTATGCTGTGGGAGCTCCTTGGGGTCATGTTGCAACTGTACATGTCAATAAATTAATAGTAATTCATCTACTTCAGCTTTAAATGCTGAATATTTCTGTTTTGAGATCTCTTCGTGGGGAGGGTTGACAGGCTCTTTAACACATGCAGCCAGAAGTTACAAGGTCACTGCACTGTCCATGTCCCTCCACCCTTCTTCCACTCCACAGCTGAGCTATCNAGTTTAACCTCTCACCCACATCTGTTTCCTATGAATTTATCTCTGTGGAGAGCCCAAAAAGCCTTGATGCTCTGGGTGAAGCTGTGTGTCTGCCTTGTGGAGATGCTGTCAGAAGTCAGCATTTAAGATCCTGGGCCACACCAACAAGAGATTGTGAGGGAAAGACTGATGAAAAAGATTGAGATGTAGTGTGAAAACTGCAGAAAGCCTCCTGAGTCTGTCCAGGACTGATATCTAAGGATGTGACTTGGGAGCCTCGGGCTGGAATGCTGTCGTCCCATCAGCATCCCTTCTGCAGGGAGATGTAGCCTTTTGGGGATATCTCTGTTGCTTACTCTGGCTATCTGTGACTAGCAGGGCAACAGAAGGTGCAGATTAAGTTATTAATCAGGAGCACATGGCAAAGTGAAGGAACAATCAGCCATCACTACCCACAGGTGGTTTGAGACATCTTAGTAAAGGTGTTGGTGAGAGCAATGTAAATAGAGAGAAATGCCATGCACCCTTCCTGGAGTGCTGGGAGGGGCAGAGGAAGGTTTGCAGGCAGCCTGTAAGCTTCAGATATCAGCATCTGAATTCCTGCTAAGACCTGATGTCTGGAAGGTGGAGTGTGATTTGTTTGCAATGGACACAAAGCTGGGAGGGTTGTTTTGGCCAGATAGGAGAAACAGGGTGAAACCAGTAACTGTAATGGTGCTGAGGCTTGGGTAGGAGGGAAGGAGTTGCAAGATGGGGCTGTGTGATCTCTAGAGACGCAGGGAGGGTGTGAGCAGCCAAGGGGATCTCCGCAAGCTGCACCAAGCAGTGAATGTAAAATCACTTGTACGTGAGGGATTCCTGCTAATTAACTAACCAGGGCTTGCTGGGAATCTCTAGTCTTGCTTCATGCGGATGGTTATGTAGGTGACTTCTCTCTCTATTCCTCCTTTAATATTGAACTTTGTCAGATCAATTATTAAATATGGAGGAGAGTGTTTTATGTCACTGGCTTGCAGCAACAGTAAGAAAGCAAGTGCTTTGTCATACCAGCAAAGGTTACTTATAAGTCAGATAAGCATTGGGAGGAGAGGTGGAGTGCACTAGAGGTCTGGGTTAATGACAGTCTAAAGGCACATGTGCTCGCTTGAGGAGTTGTAAGCCACCTTGGGACAGGAGCGGAGTTGACATGAGGCAGTAAAACTGCTGCTGCAAAGAAAAGTGAACTTCTTTTTTTTTTTTTAAACTGTCCTGTTTGTCTCAGTTACACAACGTGGGCTCTGTTCAGCGTGGGAGTTTGCATGAGGAGTTCCTCATGCAAGAACAGAAGGGCAAGAACAGAAAGCTGGAGATACAATTGATCTGTATGGCTTAAACCCACTTGGAAATAATAAAAACGCTAATTATGTGGCATAAGTTAAAGATGCATCAATTCTTTAACAAATGGAGAAGGCAGGTTAGCTGCCAGCCCTCCTGGGAACAGGGTAGTTAAATCCAGGAAGGATTTTTTTCAGAGCCAGGGCAGTCGGGAAGCAGGGTGACTACTGCAAAGCCATTCCTCATCCTGATGCCTGCAGTGAGGATAGGAAGCTTTTCGTTTGAGCAGGCAGTTGCTCTGTGCCAGGGCTCGTCAGCCCAGCATCCAAAATAACTGATTTGGCTGTAGTTGTCGCTCCCAGTTTAGATAGGGAAAAGATCTGTGAGAACATGCCAGTTGTAGATAGGAGGACTTTTTTTTTTTATTAGTCTCTTCAGGTTCTGCTGGGTTCAGTCACCTGTAATTGCCAGGGCCTTGCTGTATATAGTTGCTTTCATAAGTTGATGAATCTCTGTCCTTAGGTTGTTACCCTGCTGCTGCTTGGAATACTTGTCCCCTGGGTGCCTGTGTGTCCTTTTCCTGTTCTCAGCTGAGCACATCAGGTTTCCCTTGTCCTTCTGCCGCTCTTCTTTCCCTTCTCCATTTCTCACTGATTACAATAAAAAAATGGAGCAATGGAGGATGCTCAGTGTGTTGTGGCACCCTGCATGCAGGGCTTTTTTCTTCCCTCCTTCCTGCAACACTGCAAGCCTCATCCTAAAACACTGCAATGATGGTCCTCTGTCATCCTGTGTAGAAAACGTCACCAGCAGCCCTCAACACGAGAACAGCACAGCTTCAGAGCACAAATGGCCTTCCTGCAATGCCCAGGATGAGATGCTGAACTTGGCCTTCACCATTGGGTCCTTCCTCCTCAGTGCAATCACGCTGCCCCTGGGGATTGTCATGGACAAGTACGGTCCTCGCAAGCTGCGGCTGCTTGGCAGGTTGGTGTCCTGGGCTCCCCAGGTGGGCTGAGGGGTGAATTCACATGTTGTCTGGGGCAGATAGGTGGTGTTTGGGTGCTATGCCTGTTGTGGGGGTCCCTGCAGCCTCAGGAACTGTATGAGGGATGGGGCTGGGATCTACTGGGAGCTGCTGGCCATGCACAGGCCACTGGAGTGGCTCTGGGGTGATTTTGGCCAGCACGGTGAATTGCTCCATAAGGGAAGGGCTGGGGACTCCATGTCCACACTTCAGCTCTCCAGTGTTGCTCTGTGCTCCCTGGCCAGATGGAGCCTGGAGGAAGAGCGGAGTCATTTGTGAGTCATGGAGGGTAGCTTTTTCCTTGAGCTGGGAGCTATGTCCTGAGAGGCACAAAACCAAGATGTTACATCATCGTTTGCAAGCTGGGGAGTTAACTTGGTGATAAACATGTCCTGCCTGCCTTTTCTAGGTCTCTTCTCTGCCATGTGGTGCGTGTTGCTTTCTGCCTCAAATAGCAAGGTCGTTAGCTGTTTCCATCATGGCGTGTAGACGTTAGTGACTTGTTGGGCACAGTGAACCCCAGCGCTGCTGAGTTTTAATGCACTGAACCGTACCAGAAACCAAACTGGTCTGCAGGCAGAGTGGGCAAAAAGAGGGCAAATCTCTGACTCAGACCCTACCAGAGAGGAGCAGGTGAAGGCTGAGAGTGCTGTGAACACAGCTGGGGCTCAGGACCAAAGGCTGCTGCTGTCTTTGATCACCTCGAGGTGAGGGCAGGCAAAGATCTGTGCTGGAAAACCAGGTGGGAATTTGGGCCCAGCTGTGTCAGTATTGGGAGGAAAGGTTGCTGCTTCAGCCCTTGTGCAAGGTTTGTCTGTAATGTTTGGGCAGTTCCCTGGATTTTTCTTTCCAAATTGCCAGCTTCCCTCCCTCTTACAGAAATGACACTATGCTTGCTTAACAAGGTGCTGAGGAGGTAGAAGCATATGTAACTTACTGTGTGTAAGGCTGTCTGTAAGAAACTTATGGTTTTGGTTCCCTTTCAGTACCTGCTTTGCTGTGTCCTGCGTGCTGATTGCGTATGGTGCCAGTAACCCAGACTGTAAGTAGGTGTTTCTCTGCTGAGCTGGGAGGGCTTTGGGGCTGTGGCTTGGTTTTTTTTGGTTTTTTTTTTTTGGAAGTAGACAAGCGTATATGGCACAGTGTACTCTGACTGTCACACCTCCAGACTGTCACACCTCCAGTGCTGTACTGAGGTTTTGCTGAGGACACAAGCCAAGCATCTGCTGGCCTGTGGGAGCTGAGTGGCTCTGGGGAGGGCTGGTGTTTCACAACCCTAAGTGGAGAGTGTAGCAAGGGCCAAATATCCGAGATAGCCAGGTCTCTCAGCTTTGTGTTTGGGCAGGGCCAGGTCCTGTAAAAGAGCAATTCCAAACAAGTTCATGCCTTTTTCAGGGTTGGGAAATAGGTAATAGCACACAATGTGTAATCGGCTTTCTCACCAGGGATAGATGGAGCTTGCTCCTCAAGAATAGATAGTGAGATGATACTTTGAATCCAGTTCTTTCAAGTAAATCTTCCTTTTTAAGACTCATTCAGGCGAGCTGCATCAGCACATCTGTTCATTACAGAAAAGTAACCCTTCCATCCTGGAGAGAGATAATCCCATCCTGAACTCTGTCTTGGAGGAGAGCTCTGGCCCTCCCCCTCTCTGGGGCCAGGCAGATGGGTGCTGGGTCAGGAACAGTGTGGCATGTCCTCAAGGTGTTGATCCACTGAGGCTTTTAATGTCAGGACCAAAGCCCTCAGGGCTCTATCATCTTTCCCTCCCCACCTTAGTAAAAGCTAAGAGTGTCTTTTTATTGTTGCAGCGCTCTCTGTGCTGATATTCATTGCACTGGCTCTGAATGGCTTTGGTGGGATGTGCATGACCTTCACATCGCTTACGGTAAGTGAAGAGTTATTACCTGGCTGTATTTTAGTCCTTACTATGGCTGTGAGCGGGGCTAGCAGGGAAGAATAAAGTGGATCTTTTGCCCGTGGCTTGAATAGCATGTGTTTGTGTTTGGTACAAAGGGTCACTCACTCTTTTACCTGAAAGGCTGAGTACTAGGTGGTTATTCTAAGGCTTTTTTTCCCCTAGTCCTTTTTTTCTTTTCTCTTTTTCTTTTTAACCTGCCCCTTGTATCTCAGGTGAAGGTGTCGGAGGTGGGGGAGGAAGTGTTTTTGTCTAGGACCCAAATTGTCATATACCTGTACATGCAGTGCTCAGCTACCTGGCACAGGTGGGACAAGTGTTTGATCTGGATTTAGCATTGATGTACTGCAGGAAGAATCAGCAGGGCACAAACCCTTGCAGCTGGGTATGACCAGCTTTCTGCAAGCACAGTTTGCATCTCAGCCCAGGAAAATGGTTGTTCTTGAGCACAAAAGCTTTTGCTCTTGTAAGGTTGAGAGTCCCTTCCAGGTTTCCTTAGAAATGCTATATTGTTGAATGCACTCAGCTCCTTCTGCGCAGCACACTTAGATCTGTTTAGCCCATGGATTGTACTGCAAGCTCTGGTCAACAACTGTCTGCTGGATCTCTACATTTTGGGGTTCTTTTTGTCTGGAGACTGAAGCAGTATTGTACTTTGAGTAGCTGCTTTATTTTCTACCTCATTACCCTGATCCTTTTCAGCGGGGCTGAAGCAGGGCTGGGTGGAAGGTCTCCCAGAAAACAGTGTAGGAAGCGCTAATGTTTCTTGAGCTGTGGCTGAAAACTTTCAGATTTGGACTGCATTACCTTAAACTTGCTGTTGAAGTAAAACTTTCTGTTAAGGTTACCTCTAATTTAACACAAGGCTCAGACACTGGCTGAACTCCTGAGACCTAAATTTGGCAGAGGCTGGGTTTACAGATCACTGTGTGTACTGTGATGTTGCTGCCGCTATTGCTTTCATATATTCAAAGCTTTCAAAACTCTGTGCAGATGTCAGTCTTTCCTTCGTATGTAATGTTCTTCACTGGAAGCCTTGGCTGTTGTCCCAAAGAACTATGGGGCAAATGTCATCCTGCCACGCTTCAAATAAAAGCAAGGAAAAGAGAAGCACATCAGTACTGCTGTGGGAGAGGAGAGGATTCCTACCCTGCTGCTGCCAGCGTTGGTTATTGTCTCTCTGGGTGGTTATTAAGGGGTCACAGATTATTTTAGAGCCACTGGTGATGATAGAAGGAAGGGCAAGGGTAGGGCAGAAGTATATTGGCTGTGCTGTACTACAGCTTTTAGCACCAGAAGTAAGCAAAGCCACTTATTAGCGCCCTCATTAGTGAGCCAGTTACACAGCACTAAGGAAGTACAGAGGCAGGAAAAAGGTCAAATGTTCCAAGAAGAGATCCAAGCCTTGAGGAGGTCTGAAGGGAGTAGCAATGCTGTGAGTTCACACAGGGAGACCTCAGGTGGAGCCCATCCCCTCCAGACAGCAGTGTGTTTTGTAAAGAGCTGAGGTGACTTCAGGCCTGACTTCTCAAATCCAGATTCAGATGTAGCTGCTTGTGCCTCCCTGCAGAGCTGCACAGAGGCATTTTGGTACCTGAGGCATGTGAATGTGATTAAAAATAGTCTAAAGTGGGAGGGAAGCACTTCTTCACCTGCATCGCAGCGTAGCTGTGGTAGTGACTGTTAAAAGCAGGTGTATTTTGCTCATTGGCAGCTTACTGTTTTGTCCCTGTGTGGTTCTGCCTGCAAGCTGGGGTGCTCACAGCTGGTGTGTCATGAGCCATCTTCTGTGGTGACATGGTGATCTCTTGTCCCTTCTGGCCGTGGAGACAGGGAGTGTGCCAAGGGAGGGACACAGGGGTGACAGGTCCATGGCTTGCAGGCTCCAGGAGACGTGGCTTGCAGACACTGCACTCTGCATTGTGCCCAGGAGAGGCTGAAGTAAGTGCTGAAAAGACGGACTTAAAGACCTCTTTAAGGATGTTCATTACACAGAGGCGGTGAGCACTAATTAACTTCTGGTGCCAAGTAGGCTTGTTCTGGCTGACACAGGCACTGACTGCCGAGTGCGCACGTGCAGGCACAAGTCAAAGCTAGGTGACTGCCTTCTGCCAGCTGCAAGTGACCTGGAGTGCTCCAGGAAATGGGACAAACCCACTGGTGCATGAGCTGGTCCTCTGCCACCCGGGGCAGGTTATGGTTGCTGCTTCGTAGCAGGATGGCCATGAAGGCAGCCCCCACAGTGTGTGGGGTTGGGATGCTCCCCAGGTGCTGCAGCTTGGGGTGCTTCATTGGGTGTTGAAACCTCCTGGGACACCTGCATGCGTGGGCAAGGTGTGATCTGATGGGAGGGCAGGAGACAGGGATCCTCAGTGCCTGTGCAAGGGATAAACGGGATCTCTAAGGATTACAGCCTGGGACAGCGCTCCACGAAGCTTTGCCTCTTGGGTTTAAAGCCTTTTTTCAGTAACAAGTCCCCAGGGTATCATGAAAGCACATGGCAAGCTGCAGAGCCAAAGCAAGCTGCCGTTCCTGGGTGCCTTGCGTTGTGGCTTGGGGAGGAGGGGGAGTGAGCGAGCGAGCGGTGCTGTTCCCAGTTCTGGGAACAAGGTCAGACTGTGCCTGTTGTTAAAATGCAGAGGGGAGATTTCTGCCTCGTGACTCAGTCTTAGCCAATATAAGTGAAGATTGGAAATGGAAACAGATCTGTGTTGGTGGCTCTGACAGCAACACAGGAATCTGGCGCTGGTTCTGCTCTGAAGCTATTTCATGCAAAGAAATAAACATGTGTGATAAATTACCACAAAGAGCCTTTTATAGATTGTTTTCTGTCCTGTTTTCCTTTCAAAGAATTACAGCTGCTTTGCTCTTTATTTTCTGCTACAAACAGCTCCCTTTAATCAGAGCGGGGGTGCATCTCTGTGTAGGGAATCTTCTCTGCTCAGAAATACTAGGAAAACTTAGGGCTCTGATCTTTTGTTTGTTGGAGAATGGGAACAGGAATTTCCATATGCTTTGGACAAAGAGGGCAGTTTGAGGCTTTCCTGGAGAACATATTTTTTTAGTGTCTGTATAACTTCCAAATATACCCCCGATAGGGAAAACAAAGTTTAGCTTGAACAAAAATACCATTCTCCCGTAGGCTAGTACTCAATCCCTTGACTTTTTCCACAGTTCTTTCAAACAGTCCTTGCCAAAGGAAGGGAACTAGGTTTGGTAATACTACTGTGGTATCTTATGTATATGGATTGTCTCCAGGAAAAAGCTGAAAAAATTATAAATGATCGAAGGTCTTAAACTCACTATAGGGCAGATGAGAAAATGATCTGCAAGAGGAAATTATTTTATTGGTTTAGGACTGCATACCTGTAATAAAGGATTCCAGGAAAAAACAGTTATGGTATAGCAAAATTAAGTTAGTATCTTTCAGATGGGGCATAAAGTTAATAATGCATTGAATATTACTGACCTTTAGGTCAGGAGGTGGAAGAGTTTCTGTCATTGTAGGTCTTGCAGAATTGTGGCTGTCATACCAGAATGGGCAGGAGTTAGTGGAGGAGTCCCTTCTGGCCTGCAGGGATAAGATCAGAATGAGGACCAGATCTTTTTGGTGGCAGAAAAACAAAGAGCCCACTTGCTCTGTGGCTTGTCTCTTTATTTTCTCTCTTTGGTTCATTTTTTTCCAGTGCTTGCTGCTAGAAAGACAGCATGAAAAATGGCTTAGTAAATATTGTGTTATTTTAGTAGCTGGTCTTCAGATGAGACCTGCACAGGCATTGCCAGTGCTGGCACTCGCTGTCTGAGAGGTTTTCTGCCTGGGTCTGGACTACTTCTCCCCTTGCCTCCCCTCTGTCCCTCAAGGTATTCTCAGATTTCTTTTCCTCCCAAGTGCTCAGTGCTTGCAGTTTCTGCTTTGATTGGGTTGGATAAGACCCTAACTCTTCTGTGTCCAATTTTTTTTAATCTGGCTGCTTGTTTGGTGCTGAATAGGACTTTAGGAAATCTCTAGCCTTTCTAGGACTTTTGTCCCCATTGAGGCAGAAGCAGTCTTGGGTTTTCCCAGACAGGATTGCTTGCTTTCAGGCCTCCTCCCTGTCTCCCGTAGCCCTCAGAGCAGGAGGATCCACTTGGGAGTTGCTTGTCTTCTGTATGAAAAAGGCTTTTTGTGATCTCTGGGGAAAACCAGCTTGAGCCAAGAAGCAGCTGTGTTTGTGGAGCTCCTGCCCTGCTCTGAGCTCCCCAGCAGGAGCAGCTGTTGTAATTTCTGGAGATTATTTTAGGTTTGGGGTATTTGAGATTAAATGAAATACCCTGCCTGGTGACAGTGACTAGCCTTTTTGTGACCTGCAGATATTGTATTCTGCAGATGCTGTTTTTCTGGGGTGTGTATTTAGGCCACTGCTTCCAAGGAGAGACTTTTGTGCCTGGTAACAGACCTTTGGATCCTTTGCCGGTTCCTTTCTGCAGCTCCTGAAAGCAGCCTGTTGGCAGCTCTCCCGCATGCAGGGATCTGGGGGTGGGTGTGGGGATCCTTGCTGCAGAGGAGTGCAGCGTTTTCTGCCTCTGCTGTGTGTGTGTCTGCTCGGGGTTCACCAGTGGCATCGGGCTCAGCACATCATTGCTGCTGTTCCCTGGCTGGGGTTATCTGAGGACCTGGAGACTGCACTGCATAGGAAGCTCTGCAGTGAGACAGAGGGATGATAAACAGCCAGATGGATCCGAGAGTGTTCCTGCACAGGAATACTTGTGTTGTAAACACGCTGGTCCTGCCGTGACACAAGCCAGAATTGCTTGCCTTATATGCTACTCCTGGGAAAGATGGATTTGTTTTTCAGCAGTGGAAGGGGAATGTGATGACAGCATTTGCTTGCTCAGACTCGGTCTAATGTTCTCCGAATCATTTTGTTCAGCAGCATCTTTAAACAGATAAAACGCTGGCTATGCTTTCAGTCCTAGAAGGCACCCAGTGTCCTGCTTTGGGGCCCTCTGAAGCTGACCTGGTAGTGATGCCCAAGTGAATTTGGGGAGTAAGTGACCCGAAAAAGGAGGTGGGAGGGAAATCTGTCTGCCTGCAGCAGAGTCTCTGCCTGTTGACCAGGTATAAGCTGAACTCTCTGTAGCCTACAACTTCAAAGCTTCTCCCTGTAATTTCCAGTTTGCAGGCCATTGTTAGTCAGTGATGAAAACTTGTTCACTTCTGGTTGTTTAGAAAAATGAGGAGTTCCTCCTTTTGCAGGAGAGCAAGAACGCCTTGCAGCTCTTTCTGCCTGCTCCATTCTGCTTTTGGATCCTGAGTGGAAATAGGCTGGAGAGCCAGCCTGGCAGTGCTTTTGCTGTTGAGGTGACAGAAGTGGCTGCTGTGACCTGCTTCTAGCTGCTCTGTCTGAGAGCGTGGCTTTCCCCGCAGATCCTCGCAGAACCAGCCTGGTCTGCTCTCAGCAATGTTGTCACACCTGATAGAAGCCAAGGTAGCAGAGTGGGGTGGGTGGCAGGAATTGCAATGTGAGGTGCTGTTGCCCACCTCTTGCTGTGGAGTTCAGCAGCTTTGTGGCCACACTGGGCAATAAAGCCTTAGAAATCTAGTGTTTGTGACTTGCCTTCCTGCACCTAGTGCCAAGCTAGAGTGCTTGGGCATCTGAGCCATCCAACTGATGCAGAAATGACCAGCTTTAGCCCCTCTCGTAGAGAGAGTCTGCTTTCACAGGAGGAGCCAGGGACCTAGCTAGAAGTGGAAATACAAACAGCAACATAGTTAGTGTTTGTCACCGTTCCTTCTTGTTATAACAGGAATTTTCTGGTCTACTGCAAAGATTTTGGGTGCTGACCCAAGGTGCATAAACAAACCTGGCAGTTCAAGGATGTTGCAGGGTGTGTTAAAGACACAGCTGGTGCCTGTGCAGCTATCTCAGCTTGTGTCTAACAACTCTTGACTAAAAGGGTGATATGTAGAGAACTTGGGCACATAGTTGTTTTTGGGTTTTTTTGAGAGGAAAAGAGGTGGTAGCTACAGGCTTGGGGTACAGAATTTTTAAAGGAAGCACAAGGGCTGGAGCAAACACTCCTATGCTAAAGGTAACCAATGCAAAGTATGCTGTCAGTCTGGAAAGCAGCAATGCCATTAAGCACATAAATCCTGATTGTAGATGTTCCCTGACACTGGAGATGCCAATGCAACCTGCAGAGCAATATCCTAAAGAGCTAAGTCATTCTTAAGTAAAACTGGCTGCTTCTATCCAGAAGTCTTAATCCTAAGTGCCAGATTTACATCTGTCATTATGCTTTGTCTTCTTAAGAAAGCCTCCTTCCCTCTTTTCCCCTTCTCTTGGCAGCAGCCTGTTTCAACCAATTTTTCTTTCCCCAGCTGCCCAACATGTTTGGTGACCTTCGTTCCACGTTCATTGCTCTGATGATTGGTTCCTATGCTTCCTCTGCTGTGACTTTTCCAGGAATCAAGGTGAGGCCATGGGATTGTAACTCATGACTGGTGGTGGTGTGATGGAGTTTTGCACCATTTAGCAATAATGTGGCAAGAAAGAGGGACTACTTGTTAAAGCACTTGTTTAGAGTTGTACGTTTGCAAGATTCAGTTCCTGTCTGTTAAACTTCCCAAGTGACTGTCTCAAGAATGGTCTGTTTGCTAACGGTAAAATTTTAAAGGTGGTAAGTAAAAGTGAAAATATTAAGATCTTTTTTGAAAGGTTGCTTTTCTAAGCTCTAAGGAGTGTATATATGTATTTTAATATACATGTCTATATTTAATCTGTGTGATTGTCACTGATGGTTGGCTCTGAACATAGTTCAGAGCTAGCAAACAGCACTGAAGGGACAGAAGAGATGGTCACTTGGGCTGCCTTGGTAGGTCGCTGGTGGTTCTGAACCAGAGATGTTTCATTGCAGAGTTTGCCTTACCTTTACTATATTCCCCTTATGCTATCTCAAGTGTGCGGGGGAGTTTATTCTGGCTTTCCAAGGAGAAGGTCCTAGATGAAAACGTTTGATGGCAGTCATCCACTGCATGCTATTCCAGCTGGAGGTCCTGTTGTTGCTATAGCTGCTGCTAAGGATGTGAATATACATCTCTTTCCAAGCCTGCGTGTCATAGAACTGTTCTTTGTTACCACTTGAGTTAAACCCATTTTAAATGCAGCATGTTTTCTTTTCCCACAGCTTCCTTTCAGACCTCATTCAAAAAATATTGAAGTATCTTTCTGCTCTTATAGCCAAAACCATATTCCCTTGTGATTTCCAGGTTATATATGACTTTGGGGTCTCCTTCATCCTTATTCTGCTTGTCTGGGCAAGTTGTGCGGGACTAGTTTTCCTCAACTGTTTCTTCAATTGGCCACTGGAGCCTTTCCCAGGACCAGAAGACATGGACTATTCGTAAGTGTCCTCTAAACTGGCCTTGAGGGCTAATCCCATTCTTAATCCTCTAGAAAGTGCTGGCACAGCTAACTTAGAGGAGTGGACAGGGAACTCCCTTGCATGTTGTTTATTGCTGCCATTCCTTCTTAGGTTGAGGATTTATGTCTGTCATTAGCGTTATGTCTTGACTGGTGAATATCTGTGGAAAGTTGAACTTTCCAAAACGTAGGAACGATGAAGGAAAATGATCTGTCAGTAGTCATAAGTATTTCTATATTGACCTGTGCCAAATTGGCCCGGGGGAAGTATCTCTGTGCTCTGAATCCAAACCATTTGTGGGTTTGTAGATGGAAACTAGTGCCTTAAATTCACACATAGCCTTTCTGATTCCTGCAACTTTGCTGCCTGTGATTCCCCACCCTGTGTTGCAGCTCTTGTGCTCTTTACTGCCTAACAGGGTGAAAATAAAGTTCAGCTGGCTGGGATTTGACCACAAAATCACTGGGAAGCAGTTTTACAAGCAAGTAACGACTGTGGGGCGCCGTCTCAGTGTGGGGAGCTCCATGAAGGGCCCCAAGGAGCCGACAGCCTTGCAAGAGAACAACAAGCTCTGTCTATCTACAGTGGACCTAGAAGTGAAGTGCCAGCCTGACCACACAGGTGTGGTTCCATGAGTGCCCCAGGGATGCTTGTGCTGGCACAAGGCCATCAGCCTTTCTATTCCGCTCCAGACCTGTTTATGAGATAACGATACGTGATCCATGTGTTGCCAGGGCCATGTGCCAGCCACCATGATTTAAATACAAGTTCAGTTATATAAGGAATCCTGTCCTTATATACTTGCCTAAATACACCATATGTTGTTGCCAGTGGTGGGAACAACAGCATGGGTAACTGGTATGGCTTGGAAGGACAGTGCAGTTGATCACTGCTGTCTCTTCAGTAGACTGTTGCCATCATGACTGAGCTTTCTTTACTCAGGGGTATGGCCAAAGCAAATGGTTTGAAGCTTCCTTTTGCTCTAATCCACAGAATTAGGTGAGCCTTCCTTCCTGCTCCCTTGCCCCAGTTACTGGTAGACCAAGCTCCAAGCATCTATAGCAGTTCATTATGGAAGTTTGTAAGGCACCAGGTAGTTGCTAACTGTGAACTCCTTGGAGCTGCCACTGGCACGCAGTGTTGGAATGACTAGCTAGGAGAAGACCTGCTAACCCAGGGGCCAAAACCTCTTCTGAAATTGTACATGTTTATGAAGGTATGTTGCCTTCTTCAGAGACTCTATTATTCCTTCTGCAGCTTCTCCCTCCTTCCTGAAGAGTATCTTCAGTCCTATCTTGTTGCTCAGCCTTATCACCATGTGTGTCACCCAGCTGCGGCTCATCTTCTACATGGGGGCCATGAACACCATCCTTGAGTTTCTGTCTGGAGATGAAGATCAAGGTAGCGTAACCTGAAGACTTTTATCTGCTTCCTTCGAACTGGGACCTGACCCAGACTTGGTCCTTGCAAGAGGCCAGCGAGCCTGATTACTCAGCAGATATACCGTGTATGGCAATTAGTGGTGTCAGTGCAGCTGACAGCTGCTGGTAGGGTCTAGCAGAGGGCTGGAACCAGCCCAGAACAGAGGGGCAGTAAGGTAGACACTTGAATGTCAAGCTAATTTTAGCCCAGTCCCTGTTAAATACTATTCCATGTTATTTCCTCAGATGGGTTGTTGAAAGTAGCCTCTCAGGATGGACTGTGATAACTTTTTTTTAATTGGAAAACCTATTTCATCAGGTATTTGCTTTGCTTATCCTAAGCAAGCACAAAGTACAGACCAGCTGAGTCTCATGACTAATGGTTGGACGAGGTGTCTCGGCCCAGCACCCGGGGGTGGGAGAAGTGAAGTCATAGCTGTTTTGTGCAGCTTGGTGTGTGTCAGGGAGGCTCAGGGGTGCTCGCTGCACTGGACTTGTCTGTATTTATAGCTCTGATTCAGTACATGGAGCAAGCAGGAAAGAGTACATTAGTTTACTGTTGTTGAAAATACCCAGGATTGCAAAACAAGACTTAGCCTTTTTTTTTTTCTGTCCTTTGTAGTAAGATCCAGTTTGAACTTGTTAAATCTGGATTGGATGAAGCTGATAAATCAAGAGGCACTCCTCTGAAAACAGGAGTGAGCTCCGGGGGAGGGAAGGAAACTCAGGAAACTCCAAGTGCCCTGGCATTCCCTGAATTGCTTTGTTTCTTGAGCCTTTGACAGCCTGCAGCATTCAGCTCTTTATCTCCTGGCTCAAGAGCCAATTTAGACATTAAACAGTAAACAGGACAAACTTCACACTGCCTACCTTTCCCAACACAGCTTAGTTTTCTGCTTACCTTGTAACTCTTTCACACTGATTTTTTTTTTCTTTCTTTTTACCTTGCCTTGCTCTAGTTATTACTTTAATTTTTTTCCTCCCCTCCCCTCCTTGGTATTTTAGAATTAATATTAACTATATATGGTGCCAATTCTGTTTAGATCAAGCTCCATGTTAAAAAAGGGATTGTGCCCCTTGGGTGTATTGCTTGCTTTTTTTTTTTGCTATGCCACCTTTGAGATTTCTTCCCATTTTCCCCCTCCTTCCCCTGAATGTAGCCTGGGCTCACAGTGCAGTCTGCTGTCTTGGTGTTTCCATGGCATCAGCAAAACAGTGGTATTGTCTAGTCGCAGCAGTGTCAGGCTGCAAGAGCAGTTCCAAGACGTGTGCAGCTCTCTAGAAATGTAATCTGTGAAGATCAGGAGAGGATGGGATGCTGCTCCCTTGGATTCCTCATTCTTCTTGCAGTTATTTACTTGAAAGTTACTTGTTTAGAGAGCTCCCTCCACCTGCAACTGCTCTCAGGAGCACTCAGCAAGGGAAGAAGAGAGCTGGTCAATCCTGCTAGTGTTATGGTCAAAGAAAACTTAAATATTCCCAGGAGTAGAACAGGAGAGAAGAATGTGAGGAAAATAATTCAGATAGGGAGTAAAGTCTTGAAGTTACAGTGAGGTACTGTGTCCTTGAAAGTACTGCTTCCTGTGCATATTATGGTGACTTAGAACTGTCATGAAACCTAGAGGTGGAAAAAGCAGTCAGCCTGTGGCTACTTATCTGAAAAGCCCCCAAAAGATGGGGGAGAAGCTAAGGGGTTCAGTAGCTCTGTAAATGACTGTATAATTGTATTGTAGGAAGGCAGAGGAGAGTAGACTTGTCTCTAAAACTTGAAATTTGGCTGCATCTTTCATAAATTGTCACCTTGCTTTCAAATCTGGTAATACTTGGACCTTGGGTAGAATCAGGGTGGGCTGGAAAACTCAGCTGTATGAGGTGCTTGCTTGGGGTAGTTTGGGGCTTCTATTTCTGCCATATCTACTTCTGCTGGTACTTGCTAGGTATTGTTCTCTATTTTCTTCTCAGGAAAGAATGTTTTTTAAAATGATAGAAAAATTAAGGAGGCCCTGTTTTGTAGCAGCTACTGTCTCTCCTTCTCTTCTCTTGCTGACCGCATAAATTTCATTCCCTGCTTCAAGTTGGTGTCTGCTCTTGCTGTTTAGAGCCCAAGATTAAGTGTTAAGAATAGCATGAAGAGGCAAAACACGACAGCATGGCTTGCTTCTTACCCTCTATTAAAAAATAACCAGACAACAGCAAATCAGCTCCAGGACTGTTTGGAGACGGTGATGCCACCTGTCTCTCTTGGCTACAGTGGTTGCTATAATGAGATGGGATGTGGGGCCACTTGAGGGCTTGCCTTTGCGGAGGTAATGGGGGCATGAATGTGAGGCTGGAGTTGGAAGTTCCTCTTGGTTCCCTTGCCAGCAACTGGAGCCAGGAAAAGTATTATCAGGTGCCATCTCTGGGCACAGCAAGGCAGCCCTGCTGGGGTTTGCTACAACTGTATAGGAGAAAAAAGGCTTGTTGGAAACTCCTTTCCATTTCCAAGTTGATTTTGGTACAAGTCATGACTGTACTGCTTTGGCTAGATCTAGAAATGTGTTGGGAGGGATAAACTAAACTTCTTTTTAGTCGCTTTGCTTACAGCGCTGTAACTTGTAAGCACTCTGTGCTGAGATGGGCAGTTTCAGAATTACATCCTTATTTCGGAGCTGTGGTACACCATGACTCACCAGCCCTTCTGGGTGATGCCTGCAAATCCATCACATGGGCTGCAGAGAGGAAGTGGAAAAAAGCATTGCAGGGTGGGGGGAACTGTTCAGTAACAGGAGGGGACAATTTCTTCTAAGTCTGCTGGCATCAGCTTTCCCTTAGCAAGTCACACAGACACTTCTCCCATCTTTAATATGGGGAATTTTCATCAATTTGAGTTTTTAATGATTGCTCTCAGATGCTGTGTTTTTTGCTGCTGATCTCCCTTCCCACTGCCTCCAGACTTGTCTGTTCGGCACAAAATAGGTTAGTCTTCACCTTCCCAGCCTGGCTTCTCCTTGCTGGAGCTGCCCAGCTGGAGATGATGTAGCTGCAGCACCGAGCAGAGCAGGAGAGGAGATGACTAAGGCAGGGTTGGCTGTGCAGGATATATTGCTTGTAAGAACTCTCCCTGTTGGTCCTAGCCAGAAGAAACCTCACTGGCAATAAGCAGTTGCTGGGTCCCATTCTGGAGCCCTACTTACTGTGGGGCTGATGCTGTTCAGAGAATACTAGTGCAGGATCAGAATGGTTGAAGCAAGTGTGTGCAGTATGTCAACTCTAATGTTATGCCTCTGGGAGGCTAAATGATGAAGTGGGGCTTTGGTGTCCCAGCTCCTTCAGCCCTGCCTGTTAGCCTGTGAGTACGTGGGGTCTGGTCTCTTATTAAGAGTAATCAATGTGGAGGAATGGTTTCTTTTCTGTCTCTCTTTTTTCCCGTTGCTGCTGTGGTCCCACTTGGATTGACAACTTCTTTAATCTTTTTTTTTTTTTTTTCCCCCTGCAGTGGCTCTCTACACTTCCATTTTTGGGGTATTACAACTGCTGTGCTTGCTGACAGCACCTGTGATTGGGTACATCATGGATTGGCGACTGAAAGAATGCGATGATGGCTCAGAAGAGAATGAGGAGAGCAACGCTGAGCAGTGCGTAGTGCGTGCCACACGGGACATGCAGCCACGTAGCAGGCCCCCTCTGCTCTGCAGAATATGCTTTATGATGAAAGACTGAAAAGAATATTGGTTCTTCAGTATAGAAAAGAAAGCCTGAAGGAAGACTTGATAATTGCAGAGGAGAGGACCAAACTATCTTCCATGTTCACTAAGATCAGTCAAGAAGAGCAAATTTAAATTGTAGCAGGGGAGGCTCAGACTTCCCTTCTAGCCTAACAGTAAGAATAACAGCACTGAAATAATTGCCCAGATGTTCCTCAGCTTCCACTGATGGAGATCCCACCACCTCCTTAGGCAGACCTCTAGCCAAACTGTTTTAAATAGAGTTGTGATATGTGGAGAATCTTGCTGTGAGTTCTGGTAGCTGCTGAAAGTGCTTTTTGTAACATAGGTTTTGCTATCCTTCCAGAAGTGACAAGAAAAAGAAAAAACGTGATCGTCAGATCCAGAAAATCACCAATGCCACCAATGCCTTTGCATTCACAAATGTCCTGCTGGTTGGATTTGGAATCACCTGTCTTATTCCTAATCTACCGTTGCAGGTGAATAGGTCAAATGGATGGGTGTGCTGGAGGGGCTGGCAGCGTGGGTCCTGGCAAAATGACAGGCAGGACAGTGCAGGAGGTCCTGTAAGCCAGTCGAACCAGTTAGTGGCAGGAGGGCTTTCTGGTACTGCTGGGAGACTTCTGTACTGCTTTGGGAAACACAGTCTAGAGCTGAAACAAGTAATACCATGCAGTTTACATCTCTTGAGAGAACCTAAAGAAGCAGCTATAGTTAAAATAGCAGAGTTGATCCACAATTTCTTCAAACTTAGAAGTTTCTGCAGCTGAGCTCTGTAACAACAAACACTTCTGTACGGAGGTGCTCTCAGCAGCACCTGTGCATTTAGCCTGGGCTTGATTTAAGCTGCTTATGGTCAGAAAATTTGCTGTAAGAAGTATGACACTGATATATATAGCAGGTTATTTCTGCATCAAATGCTATGCCCAATGGTACCTGTGGGATTATAAACCTGTTAAAATATTTATTTTGTGGCACCGCCTGTTTTTGGCAGAAGAGTTCAGTGATTTTATGCTATACTTAAACACGCCTTGATGACGTAGGCAAACAGATACAGTTTGCTCATACTTGCATATTGTCCACAATAACTTGTGGAAAATTAACTAAACTGGCCACAAACTCAGGAAAAAAAGAAAAGAGCACGTTGTGACCCTGGCCACAGTTTGCTGGGGACATGTTCTCGCAGCAGTGCCTTCTACAAATGAGATAGGTCTTGTGTGGTTAACCTCAGGGGGTACTACATATTAGCCTTTGCAAAGTAAGGAAAAGCCGTGCTTTTAGAGATGAGTACAAATTTCCTCCCTGTGCTGATCTTTCAGGTTTTGGTTCTGGGTTCCTTGAGCCCAACTTTGTATTAGAAAGGAGAACAGCTTTCGGGAATCATTATGTATTGGGGTCTGGCACACTTATGTGCTATCTAGGATGTGACATTTTTCTGCTTCTCTTTCCAGATTCTTTCCTTCATTTTGCACACAATTGTGAGAGGATTCATCCACTCAGCTGTCGGAGGCCTCTATGCAGCTGTGTAAGTCTCTGCTTACTTGTAATATGTGGCTGGCCAGATAAACTGGTTTAGGTTGATAAGCTGTCCAGATGAGAGGGAGATCAGGAAGTGAAGTCTTTGTGGTTAGAGGGGAAAAATGATGCAACTTGTTTCCTCAGTCGCCACTGGATATGACAGTGGCTGGACTGACGTCCTAGCTGATGCTTTCCTTGTTTGGAAACAGCTAACCCCTTTGGCATAGCTACTGCAGTGAGAGAGGCACAGCTATATATGGGCCTCAGGTGAGACTAGGCTATTGACACTAAGGTTATATAGTAAAAACTAAAGGCTTTTTTGTCTTATAATGAGTAGCTATGTGCATGTGTCCAGGTAAAACATTACCATAATTGAATACATTGCTACTGGTCTGCTCTGAAATCACATAGGTAAAGCATTGCGCAAGATACCATTAGGGATGCCTACTCCTTCTTCCAGGACAGATCATCCACCCTGTTTCCAACTTCTCAAAATTATCAATAGCTGAATCTAAATACTCTCTTCCTTATTAAGCAATGTTTTGGGTTTTGAAAACAGATCTGCCCCTCTGTCCTGAGCTGTTGGACAGAGGAACAGAAAGAAGCTGTTATCTTTCAGAGAATCGCAGAATCGTTGAGGTGGGAAGGGACCTCTCGAGACCATCTAGTCCAACCCTCATGCTCAAGCAGGGTCAGCTAGAGCAGGTTGCCCAGGACTGCATCCGGTTGGGTTTTGAATATCTCCATGGATGGAAACTCCACAGGCTCCTTCTGTCAAAGGCTTTGGTCCCAGTGTCTGGTGAATTCCAGACTAGAAAACCCATCTAAGACTCTGCTTCAAAAATGCGTAAACTTTTGGTTCCCTGGCAGCCAGAAGCAAAAGATTTTTGTCTTAGGCAAGGTAAAAATGCCTCTTGCTGTACATATCAGCTTGCTTGTAAACTAATCCTGTTTGACCATTGCAACTCTCTGGAACTTCATGGAGTGAGGTATTTTTTCCTTTCAATGTGACTTCTTTGAGTATTTGAAGGTTTTGATTCACTTCTTTCTTTCTAAGCTTAGTTTAACCTGACCCTTTTTAAATGCTGCTCAGTCATGGAAAGAGAAAGATGTTAGACTGTTCCTGAAATTTATTTTTCCATTAGTAGTATCAGATATTCAGTGCTTTCCTATCAACAATATTGTTTAGCTTGACATGGGATCAGACTTGTCCTCTAAAGAGGAAAACACATAGTAACCTGTTGTGCAGGTTTCACTCACTTCTAAAAGGAGCAAATTGTTATGACCAGATGAAAATGATTGCTCAGCTGTCATCTGGATAAAGAGGCCCTCCTTTTAACTTGTAAATATCAACACTCTTCTCCCTTTGCAATAGGAACAGTAGTTGTATAAGCACTTCCACCTGCCTATGGTACAACTGCAAAACAAAACAAGTGCTGGATCTGATACTACTTCAGTTTGAGAGCTGAGGATGAGAATAGTCTGGAGAGGAAGGCTCCAGCCTTGTCACCAGCTGCTTTCTGCTCTAGAGAGCACTGTGCATGCCATTGGGCATAACTAAATACTCTATAAAAAGAGGTAGTTATACATAAGTCCAGGAGAGAGAAGTTCTTCATATTATGCCTGTCTTGGGACTGTGTTCTGTTGTGTTAGTTGACTGGGAATGTAATCTGATCTGGATGATGTGAACAGTCAAGGTGACATATAATAATGCTGTTGCTTTCTCTGTTGACAGATACCCCTCTACTCAGTTTGGCAGCTTGACAGGGTTGCAGTCGTTGATCAGTGCCCTCTTCGCCCTTCTGCAGCAGCCTCTTTTTATGGCATTGACGGGACCTTTGGAAGGAGACCCCCTCTGGGCAAGTTCTTCTCAAATTTAATGTGAAGGCTTGGTGGTTAGGATGATTTTTGGCTCATTTCTTTTGAAAACAAAAGGACTCCTGTACATGGACCAAGGTTAAAAACAGCTGGGACTTTACATGACCCTCAGCCTCCTGTTACCTTGGTGCTGTCCAGGAGACCCTTCCCAGTGTTGAGTAATGATTCCCTGGGAGGGAAAGCCATTAACCCTTATGTTGGTGTATGGAAAGTGAGGAAGGGAGAAGGCTGCACGAGTGCTTTCTGCTAACAGTTTGTGTGGCGAGTCAAAATCTGTCAGATAAGTGAGTGAATCTGTGCAGACCTCAAAATGCAGTAGAAATACTGTTCCCTTGAGAGCTATTAGCTCCAATTACCAGTAAATTTTGGGTTGCTGATTTTAATGTCCAGAAAGCCAAGTGGCTATTGAGGGTAGGGCTAATGTGGTGTCTTGATGAGAGTCTGTCTGGGCACAGCTTATTAAAATCATGACATGGGTGGTCTTGGGGAGAGTCCCTGGTCTCTAGGCTACATGTGCCCACCCCAGCGGCCTGTTGCTCTTCAGTCATCAAACTTAGTGTAAAACAACCACAGCTAAACAGCCCTGCCTGTTCTGTGGAACAAGACTCCCACAGCCATGATCCAGAGCAACAAATTCTTGCAGCATTTAGATTATACACGTGGTGCTCTGGGCACAGGAGGGTAAATATAAATATGGTGGAGGTTGTTGCCAATACACTGAGCAGGGCGTCTCCTGGTTTGCCTGCAGCTGAGTGACATGGGCTGGGTTCTGACACTTTCGGCATGGCGTGACTGGGTTGTCATCTTCCTAGCCTGCCTAATTTTGTTTTGCCTTTCTTCCTGCAGGTGAACGTTGGCTTGCTTGGCGTGAGCTTATTGGGTTTCTGCCTTCCAATCTACCTGGTCTGCTACAGACGCAGGCTAGAGAGAGAAAAAAAACAGAAGATGGAGGATGCCAAACTTTTCTTCAAAATCAATGGCACTCCCAATGAGGAAGCCTTTGTTTAAACTGGTGCTTCAAATACAACCTCCCCTGTACAGGTTCCTACCACATCCGTGGGTTCTACCTGTGGTGTAAGCCAGGCTTTTTCTCTCCTGGCTCTGCCAGTCTTTGCTCATCACTGGAGTGAGGGCTGGACATCATGACTGAGCTTTCCTCAGATATATGGCAGGAGGAGACTTCCCACTCCTTACTCCAGAACATGGGACACTTTTCCTTTTTATAAAGGCCATGCAGATATTGTGTCTTAAATTATCCCCTGATCACACTCTCCAGCAGCAGAGTCTCTGCATCGGAAATGGTGGAGAGAAGGAGTAGAGGGATGGGGGAAGAGGGAAGAAAGACCATAAGTTGAGTTTGCAAATGTAACCCACTGAAGTCTGTCTTCTCCCCCTCTTCCCCCAACCTTGGCTGACATTCTCAGATGCAAGCTGCACTCTCCTCCCTGCCTGGAGGCTTCGTAATGGTCTTTCTGCTTGATGTGGAGCTGGACCCAGTGGTTTTACTGTCTATCCAGACATACCCCAGACTGTTTCTGAGGCAGGGATGGGGATTTTATTCCTATGTGTATGAGCACAGCTTCAGTGTATTGCTAAATGTTGGCTGCTAGCACTGACAGCTCCCAAACCTTTTAGTACTGCAAATGACACAGACTGTGAGCAATGGATCTGCCTTCCACACTGAAATGAAGAACCTACTGGACTGCTTGGTCCTAGACCAAGTCTTCAAAGGCCTAGAGTTCTTCTTCCTGGCCCGCAAACCATCTGTACGTGTTTTTAAACTGTCTGCAGTCCTGGAGCCTTTGAGATAGGAATTGGATCTTGTTTACCGATGAAGTGCTTTGAGACTTGTTGCCTTTTGCCTCTTCTTCCTGCCAACATGACCCTGGGAGGGGAGCAGCAGTGTGTATTGAGTAAAGTGGAGAAGCTTCTTGACGCTGAGATCTGGGGCTCCAAATAACCTTGGTGTTCACGTGTCATCAGCTGACTTGCTGTTGAAAAGAAACAAGAGTGCAGAACACTCCTTTGTGTCTAGTAACTGGACCCTGTGGACATATGGCAGGGTGATGTGGTGATGTAATTCTTCCTCTAGCCATAGCTTATTTACATTGTTCTGATCATAGCCCCCAAGCTGCTGAACACCAGGTTACTGTGACTGACCAAAAAGCTGCCGGTTTGGCTGTACTAAGAGCCTTCTACGATGCTGATGCTCTGTCTGGACAGAGTACATGCTGATTGATTGTATGGTGAAGCTGACTTACAGAGCAATACATTGGTGCCCCAGGCCTGTTCACTACAAAGGGAATACAAAGGGAATTCTTAACCTGCTTGTTCTTAATGGAGGTTTTTCTAAGTCTTGTCTAAAGTAGACTTTTCTGCCCTTAGCGTTCTTGTTAAGGTTGGTAGCTCAGCCTCTGTAACCTTGTGACTAGTGTTAACCGTGGCACCATTTGGACCTGCTGGGAGCAGGACTGTGCAGTGTTGAGGATGAACGTCACCAGCGGATGTGCGGCAGCATATGTGTTGGGCTGAGCTAGTGCTGCAGGAAGGTTGGGGGCAGAAATAAAACAGTTATGAAGATGTAGCGCTGGTGCTTTCTGAACTGCCAATTACTGCAAAGCCTGGCTGGGGGTAAGTCATTCAACTTTGTCTGGTCAGAAAAGTAGTCACTGACTCAATCACTGCCCCATTAGGTCTAAGGTGGGGATTAGAAACAACAGTGCACTCAAACCTTCCTTTGAGAAATTACCTGGAAACTGGGTGTTAACTCCTTTACCAGTGGTCTGAGGCATGCAGATGCTCAGCCCAGCCAGGCCTTCACCTTCCCTAAATAGCAAGCTTGGTGACCTCTTGCACCGAGCCTTGGCAGGATGGCTGGAAGCCCTGCGGAGTCCCTCGCTGGTGGCCTTGCCAGCACAGGATGACAAGGCAGCTTCGTGGGACAGCAGCGCCATCTCGAGTCACTGCCCCAGCCAGCCTCCTACGGGCAGTTCAGATGCTACTCCACTCCATGGTACCTTTTAGTCTTCAGTCACTTGTTCCGAAAAGACTCGCCACTTGAGTGTTTTATACATTCGTGGAAAATTTTTAATGTGTTGCCTTTATTAAATGTTTGTTCCAAGACAGCCTTATTGCCTGCTGTCGACACTTTACTTTTCTAGAACTTCTCGTCTTTTGTTGCCCTCTAGCTTTGGTGATGATTTAGCAACCTTCCCAGCTCCTCTTTTGTGTTGAGCAATAATTCAGGAGGCAGAGTTTTGATTTGTTTTCCTGTTCACCTGGCATTGTCTCAAGAACACGTTGAGAGACCCACCAGCAGTAGTACAGCATGCCTAGACTTTGAGAGGGCTTTCTGCAGATTTCTGCATTTCCTATTACTATTAAATATTTTGAGAAGATTCCTACTCTTGCTCTGAGATATTTGTGACATGACCATGACAGATTAAGTATTTTAATTTTCTTTTTTTAGTTAGAGCTCAGACAGGTGAGTGTCTGAGCCACAGTCCTCAGACTTGGTGTCTTAAAATAGAGACAGCTGTTGGAGGGTGTCAGTGTGCTAACTCAGCATTACTTCCACCTCACCTACCTCCCTGCTGCCGTTCCCAGTTCCTGCCCTTTATTAGGAGTATCCTCTAACCCAGTTTAATCTGATAAAATGGTGGATATCTGTGCTTAGTGTCTCTGTTGAGAAGCTGCTGGTCAGCTGTAAGGAATAGAGCTCATGCCTTTGAGTCACAGTTTCAGGTTGTGTTTGCAGCTCGACAGTAAAGTGTGCCTTTGGCTTGCAATCACAAGGGCTAGCGGGCACACAATGAAGTTTTAGTTGTTGAGGGTTGAACAGACAAATGGGAGCGCTTTCTCAAAGTCAAACTGTGGAATTCATTGCTGCAGAACACAGTTGGGAACAGAAGTATAACTGTGTTTTTAAAAAGAGGCTGGTTAAGCAATGGTCTGATGCATCCACTAACTCAGGGAGATTTTAAGTTGCTGTAAATAAGAATGTTATGCCAAGATTACTTTTCTATATGCTTTCTCTTAAGAATTGGTCAAAGATGGAGAAAATATATGCTGGGCTAGGTGAAACACTGGTCTGATCTTGTGGGGTTTAATTTACTCTGACAGTTGTGAACCAAACTACTTTTAAAAGCAGTCTCAAATTTATCCACCAAAACCCCTGTGTCTGCATGCAAGATGTGCAAATACTCCTACTGACTGTGGCATAACTGCTTAAATGCTGCACCTCCTGCAGGGGTGAGCCCCTCAAGAGGACAGAGCATCCTGGCTTTAGCCAGAAATCTTGTCTTGCATGGTGCAGAAACAAACGCTGTTGGGCTGGTCCTGTTATATGTGATTGTTCCTGGGCAGTTTGCCTCGTGCTTTGATGCTTATGGAAATGTAATTGTGGATTACTTACATTTGGAATGGAAAATGGCTCTGTTGCTTTCTAGCCAAGTGATGCAGGACCAAGAAAATTCCTGATGCACTTTTATGTGCATGAGCCACCTTGTGGAAAAAAAAATAATGGGCTACCAAAGACTAGAGAGCCACATCAATTCAAATCAATGCATTTACCTGTATAGCTCAATATAGGTCAATGTGTTTAACTACTTTCATTATTCCTAAATCCTAGAATTTGTAGGGTTGGTTTTGGTTTGTTTGTTGTTTTTTTTTTTATGTCCTTGTACCCCCTTACCCTCATCCATATGAGCAGTACAAGGAGGCTGGTCATGGGAAAGATCTCTGTACAAGCATCTCCAACTGATCGTAATGAAGCAGCAACCCAATCTGTGAGTACTTCCTGTTTGTAGGAGCCCTCAGAGTCAAGGGTGTCGCTGTGTAAATGTGATTGCACCTTCTGGAAACGTTGCTTGTGGCTTCTATGGACTCCCACATGTATTTAATATGCATCTGTATTTAAAAAAATAATAATAATAAATTAACAGAGTGGGAAAGGGAGGGTGGCAGCTTTTTTGTTTCACTTATCTGTCAGTACCGAAGCCCCATTGACACAGTCTTTATAGCACTAATGCAATGATGCTGTCAAGAGTAGCAGAGAAAATCTGCGCTGTGTTGCTTAATAGGGCACTTACAACTTTGTTCAGTTACTGTTGTAGAGTATCTGGACCCTTGAGATGAAAATTGGATACATTTCTGCAAAAAAAAAAAAGCAAGCAAATCTTGTTGAGGCTCCAATTTAACTGCAGTGCTGCTATAGCCATTGAAATGTTTAACTCCCACAGCAAAGCCTGGCCTCTTCATGCTCTGTCTACAAATGAAAATTGTAGGATAATGAGATTTTAACTAAATCAGTAAATAACTAAAATGTTTTAAAGTAGGAGATTTCCCTCTTGACAGGCTGATGAATTTGGAAAATATGCCACAAAATATAAAGCAGATACTGTAGGGTAAAAAGAATGAAATCTTTAAAACTTCATGTTTTGTTACTCCCTGTCCCCATTGAGTCCTTTCTGCATCTGCAGAGCTTTTGGTATTCCCTACTTTCCAGTTTAGAAGTGCAAAGTATCCATAATGGAAACTGGTATTACAGTAGGATTCCTGATGGGAAGGGACTGTTGTTGGTTGGGGTTTTTTTTGTTGTTGTTTTGATGGATTTTGTTAATTAAAAAAAAAAAGCCACTTCTGATTTATATTTCACAATGTTATCTTCTTGGAATAGCTGAAACAATGATGTGTTATGTAGATGCATTCTTACATGTTAATTATAAAGCCTGTGCTGCTCAGCCTGTCTCTGCGCAATCTGTTTTTATCAAGTGTCCTGTGCCCCATGTTGTCATCTATTGCTGCTTGTCACTTCCTTGTGCCTGACCCTNGGTTTTTTTTTTTTTTTTTTTTTTTTTTTCTTCCCCCCAGAAAGTCCCCTCTCTTTAATCTCCTCCTGGTCACAAAATTTTCTGTGGTGTTTGTCAAAGTGGAATTGTAAAGCTCCTTGGGGCAGGCTTGTGTCATCTTCTCTGTGTTTGTAAGGTGATGTGCACTCTTGCAGTACTATCTAAAAATAAATGTGGTATTAAGTTAATCATTAGTTTTCTTTTTGAGGCTGAACATTATAAAGGTAGTGCTTGGTTCCTAACGAGACTATGTAAGCATGCATGCTTTACACTGTCATCTGCCACATTCCTTGGCTGCATGTTCAATCTTTCTTTGTCTTTTTCTTCTGTAGGTTAGATGTTAACCTACAGATGTAAATTAATCTCTATTGGAGAAAAAAGAATAATTTATAAAAAAAAAAAAACAACCCACAAACAAAAAAACTCCCCAAAACCCCAAACAAAAAAATAGAAGACAGCAGGCTGAGAAAGAGATCAAGCTCAGTATACAGGGCAAACTCGTCTCCAATAGTGAAAGATAAACAACTGGGCCCTGGAGGGGAGTGCTACAGAAGAGCGGTAGTGTCAGTAGGAAAGCCGCACGTTTTGGTTATCCATGCTTGAGCTTGGTGATGCTAAATGTATGGTGTTTTATTTTTCCAATCAAATAAAGACAATCCTTGCTCTGTGACTCCAGTGACAACGTAGTAAAACTTGTGCTCTTCAGCTGTTTTTTATGCAATTGTCTTCTAAGAAATAATTGGGGTTATTCTTAATGCCAAGTAAAGCTTGGGTGGCTGCTGCTCTGTGAAGTATTACTGAAAGAGGACTTGAAAACACTGTACATCCTGACCTGGTGACAAGGTGGAGCCCCATTCTGAGAAGACACACTTACCCTATCTCACTGCAACCTTGATGAATCATAGAATTGTTTGAGCTGGGAAGGACCTTTAAGATCATCGAGTCCAACTGTTAACCTAACAGTGCCAAGTCCACCACTCAACCGTGTCCCTAAGTGCCACATCTCTTTTAAATACCTCCTTTTGAGCTTACAGCCCTCCTTGGGAATAAATTCCTTTAACTTAGCCTAAAGGTTTTCCGATGTAAGACATCCCTTGCTATCTGCGTTAATAACCAGCCCTCCTCCCCGCAAAGAGAGAGGGTTTTAGTCACGGACCAAGCGTGCCCCGAGTCTGGGGGTGCCGGGCCGCGCCTCTCCCTCAGCGAAGGGGGGGGGTGGGGGTGGCCAACGGCGGGGACGCGCTGAGGTAAAGG
>VUYV01000148.1:1377712-1511149 GCA_008711295.1 Anarhynchus alexandrinus | reverse complement strand
GGGGGGGGGGGGGGGTGCCCGGTGGCCGGGGGGGGGACGGACTGACGGCGCCGAGGGCCTTGCCGGTGTCAGGAGCTGGGTTCGCCCCCCGGCTGGGAGCCCCCGGCTCAATGCACAGCGGTTTCTGTGGGAAGCAGTGACATCTTGCTCCCCCCCATGTTGTAACAGGGCTAAGTGGTGAGCCTGGTTTTGATTGCCCCCCCCCTATTTAGCTGTGTAATTTCTAACTAGAGACACTAACAAGAGTGAATGTGGCAGAAATAAGATATCTCCAAAATATTTGGGTTTTTTTTTTTTATATGGAAACCTCACCTTGGAGTTCTTTGCTGTCCCTGAGGCTGCTGCAGTTGTTCTGCCCAGTGATGGGGAGGAAGGGGTGGGAAACAGGCTGGACAGTTGGTCGTGAGTGTGTGTAACTATTAGTCACATCGCTTTTCACAGTCTTTCGTTCAGCTCTTTAATGTGTGCTAACGTGGTATGCTCCTTTGGACCAGTGCACTTTGGCTAGGTGTCTTTGAGCTCTGCATACAACTGCACATATTTCTTTCCTGAATTCTTAAGGTTAAGTGCATTCTTAAGTGAAATGCATTCTGTCTTTTTAAACTTCTTTTGACTGATGGAAGACACCCCCCCNTAACGACCCCCCCCCCCCCCCCCTTATAGAAGATAGCTGTGGTCCCAATGATAAACTGGGTTTTCAGGTCTTCTGTTAGACACGTTTACCTACATGACAGTGTTCTCTTTATAACATTTACTTTGCCAGATCGTGGACCATGGTGGGGATTTAAATATGAAAACTATGTTGAGGGTGGTACTGATCCTCGTAGTTGTCTTTAAACTTGACTAACTTTTTTTTGTTCCCCCCACCAATCCTTAAACTCTTGCTATTTTTGTCCAACAATAGGGGTGTAGAATTTAAAAGCAGCAGCAGAGCTGGTAACATAGAGACACCGTTACCTTCTGCAGTGTTAAACTGGATAGCAGGCAGAAACATGGGCTAAGTGCTTAGTTTCAGGTGCATAAAAAGATAATTAACTTCTTCCTGTATAACATCTGGTTTTTTGATATTTTCCTATGAATTTAGTTGATTAATGTACTTTTATAGCACCTATCTGGTTTATTTCTATTCACGTTCATATATCTTTTTCATGCTTCTGTTTACAATCTCTTGCCCTGTACTGCAGTAAAGCTCACTTGCCAGTGAGCTATGCTACCTACAGGGCGTCTTGTAAAGACAGGAACGTATGTACTTAGAATTTTCAGATTTCTGAGAGTATGAAAAGTTCATTTTGATGAACATCCCTTCCAAAACTCATTTTACTTGATATTATCATTTACCTCACCAAATCACTATATCTACTGGTCTTTCACATTGCCTGTTTCAGAAACAAAACGTGAAGTGTAAATGTTAAGACTTAAAGACCAGAATTGCTAAATTTTTTTCTTTTTACAGGCTTCCATTTCTATTTTCAGAAGGGTCACCAAACCTTTTAAGTCTTGTCATTAGCCATATTATCCTGTTTCTTTTCTTCCCTTTGTGTCTTTATTAAGACATATGTAGCTCTAAGGACAGTCAAGGTTGCTACTGTACTTTAGAAATGAGCATTTATTTTTTTACTTCTTGGGATTCCCAACGAGCTCTAACAGTGGCACATTCTGAGATGTGTCACTGTATTGGTTCTGGTATGAATCTTCCTTGATGTTGTATGTGAAAGGTGCCCATTTTACATGCTATTTGAGAATTTTTTTGACTAAATCTCATGTTCCAGGAAGCAGTCGTTTAAGACACATAGAAACTACTTGTTTTGATGTGACCTGGATATTTGAGGTATTTTGCTGTTATTGTTTGATTAGTTCTGGTTGCCCCAACACTGCATACAGGTAAATTCCTGCCTAGCTTGTGTAGGTGTTAAAAATTTAAGTGAATTGTAACTGCATGTCATCTGAGCAGACTATTCTTCCATCTCTGTGACCCCTTGTCACATCCTCCCTAGTAAATCAAATGGGTATTATTGTGTGCTCCATAGGTATTTTAGGAGATGTTACAGAAATAGAGCAATATAACAAAAACCTGATGTCACGTCTTTTATTGTCAGACAGTCTGTATCATCTTTTCTGTACAGCTTCTTGTGCTGATGGTTATGCAGAGATAGTTTTAACGTTTTCACTTGATGTCAAATCAGTCTTTCAGACTTCTTTTTCATTTCTGTCTATCCACACTACGGATAAGCAGCATGGGTTTTCTTCATTTCTTTGACTGTATTTTTTAGGTTTCAGGGTTTGTAAATGCTGGTTGAGGTCTTGCTTGCTCTCCTTATTTTGATTTAAGCTGCATCGGAAGACCTTGAGGAGAATCAGAGTGTAGAGACTCACTTCCCTTTCCTGTGAAGTGATGATAATGACACTGACCTTCTCTGCAGCTGTACTTCCCTTTGCTGTCATTTGAGGCAGATTTTTATCTAGGAGGGATCTAAAGTGTTCTTCATAATTTTCAGGCCTTTGATATGGCAGGCAACCACATCATATAATTTCTCATATGTTGATCAAGTTCTATCCCAAAGTTAGGAGTCTCTTGTCCATTGCTGCTCCTGCGAAGCTTTTCCTCTGGATCCTCTTGAGCAGTCTTCCCTCCTCCTTCTTTATCACTTGACTACCTATAAGTGTTAGTCATCCCCTGCATTCTTTGTTTGCTAGGCTAAATGAATTGTAAACTATTTGACTTCTTTGTGTTTCTGTTTCTCCGTTTGTGAACATTGAACTCTAAGATAATACTCAGATCTAGTGTCTTCCGGTTTCCTAAATGGAATTTCATCAGCTTACATCAATCTTTTTGTGCCAGGTTTTCTGAAGAAAAATATTTGAACTCCATTCTAAAGCCATTGTTTCTTCCCTGTTTCTTGATCTTTCACCTTATCATCCTGTCCCTCTTTTCATTCTTACTGCAGTTTTACGCGGTTAACCTAATGTCATGCTTGATGGCATGGTCTACCTGTGGAAGTCTGTTTTCTTTTTTTTGTTCTCCTTCATGTAAGGAATACCATACTGAATCGGACCAAAGGTCCTCTTCCATTTTGCCTTCTAGCAGATATTTGTAGGAAACAATACATAAATAGTGAGTAGAATGATTGTTGTTCAGTATATCTTACCTGTAAGTGGCATACAGACTTCCAGGAATTGATCAAATCCCATTTTAAAATTGCTTATGGGATTCCTTGCCAAACAAAAGAAGTATAACTTCACTGTGCATGATGTAAAGAAGTACACTTGATTGGTCTTAAATCTGCAGCCTAATGATTTTTATTCTGTCCTGAGTTGTACTGTTGTAAGACATACTCATAGTTTCTTTCTCCATTCAATTTTTCACACCATTCATGACTCTCTAATGCTCTACCATATCTTAACCCTTTAGCTGTTTTTTCTTCCAAGTTGAAAAGCCTAGTGTAACTACTTTCTTCTCACACAGAAGCTTTTTCCCATCTCCTTCACTTGTTCTGTATCTTCTTTGAGATGAGGTGACCAGAACTACATGCAATATTCAAGATGTTGATGCATGAGAGGTTATAGTGGCACGCGTCTTCCTCTGTGTGTGTGTGTATGTATGTATGGTGTTCCAGTTTCTGATGATGTGTTTACTTTTGAACTGCTGCTGAGCTGATGTTTCCAGATGCTTTACCGTAAGGACACCAAGATATTTGCTGGCGATAGCTAATTTGGGACTCATTAACCCCATGTGTTTGGGGAAAATGAGTGCCTATAGTGCATTATTATGCTTTTATTGACACTGAACTTCATCTGCAGTTCTCAGTAGCTCTTTCTGCAGTACTTTGCAGCCAGCATAAAGCGTTGCTGTCATAAGTAATCTTGCATAATCTGTAAACTTTTGCCCCTCTTACAATTTGTTCTTGTGGTATCTTGCTGGTAACGTTCCTCTAGTGTAGAAAAAAAATCAATTTTCACTAGTATTGCCTTCTTCAAAATCAGTTTATTAATAAAAAGGACTTTTTTCTGATTGCGTTATATCCTGATTTCTTTGAGACTAATTCCCAAAGAATCAGGAATTCTTCCACCCGCGGTGGCTGTATCCATTTCATGTCTGTATCTTGCTTTGGTTCCTAGTTTCAACATCATCCTTACTGAAAGCAGAGGTCAAATACAAATCTAGTTTTGGAGATAAATATAGTATTTTTAAAGGCCTTAACATGCATGCATTTTTATCAGCTTTAAATTTAGTTTTATTCTTGTCTTTCCCAAAAAATCTCAGTGTGACTTCTGGCAGCTTTTGCTCTGTAGTCCAGTCAGTTGATTCTANGTGAAAAAAAAAAAAAAAAAAGGTGGCTCGTATAGAAATGGCAACACCTTCCTTTGTGGTCAGCTCTGAGAAAACCTTCTGTGTAGTTCTCTATTTAGTGTTGTTTCCTACTGGATAGGACATATAAGCAAATCATGCAATGTAACTGTCACAGATCTCTGCAAAATTGCTGAAGCACATAGCAACGCTGTACAACAACTTGATGAGATATAAGATATGACTGTTGAAAGGATGTAGTGAGAAGGAACATGCAACTGTTCTGATGCTATGTAGATTTGTAGGCTGGTAAGGTATTACCAGTAAGGGTCTATGAGAAACAGTTTTAGTATAGGATTGCAGTTATGCTATATCATGTATTGATTCTCTTTGAGGCTATTATATAAATAGTCTTGGGACTAAAGAGTAAGTGTTAGGGATGCTAACTCTAGGTGGATGCTGGAATACTGGGGGGAGAGGAGAGCTGTGTAGCCACTGCTGTGAAGGGTGCGTCATGTAAATTTTGCAGCTGTAGGGATATTTGTTAACTTTCTGTTTCTGTATTCTCTTTCAGCCGTGTTATCCTGCCTGTGTCTGTGGAGGAGGTAAGTCCTTTTCGTCTTGCTTCCTTTCTTTAGGACTGTAAATAAACTTGTGATCAAAGCGTTTTTTATGAACAAAAACTGGAAAACCTAAGAGAAGGATATAGCTGTCTTCAAGACCCCTGTGAGCTGTTACTCATTCACCATCGTTTTGACCAAATAATTGAATTTCTTTAAGCCTGAGGGTACTGATTCTCTTTCTTACAAAGTACTTTCAGACGTGTTGATTACAAATCTTGACTTGTCAGACTGTTCTAAAGTGCAGTTTCCTTTTGATTAATACTATTGTTCTTTTCTATGTTTTTTTAACATGGAGAGGAAGCTTTAGTACAAATTTAAATTACCCTTTAAACTTTGTTTTGCTGGAACACTTCTGTTTTAAACCTTTAGACAAAGACCAACAATTTCTTCTGATTTGTGAGGCTGGTATAGCAAAAGAAAGATTGTGTCTATCTTTCCTAGGACTCTCTTTAAGACCTGTCTTCTCTAGCTCTTACAGAAAGAAAACTTTCTTTCTGTTTAGGTAAAGCTGTAATTGAGAGAAGAAATGTAGTTTATAATGGACATGGTGATTTTGATCATCAAACTGGCTGTGGAATACCTGTGCAGAGTCTGTGGCTGATTCCCTGCTGTTTTCTCTGAGTTGCAGCTTGCCTTCTGCAGTGAACACCACTCTTGCAGAGAATCTGGCGATATAAATGTTTTCAATTTTTTAATGTTCATACTAGCAAGGTAGATGAGAAATTGAGATGACTGAGTCTGTAGCACTTCTGTAGTAGATTCCTTCTTCCAGATGTATTTTTTTTCTTTCTTGTGATCCTTGGCTGTAAGCCGTAGGTTTGTAAGCTCTGATCAAGGAGCTTGTTCTAACTTGTAGGGAGAGCTGTGATAACAGCATTCCTGTTCATTTTTCTTTCCCCTGAATATAGCAGCTACTGCAGCATAGACAGTGGTGAGCCAGATCATGGCAGCACTGTTTTAAGCATATCCTCTTTATAACTCTATACTGTTTTGACAGAACACAGTTTAGAACTTGTAGTGTATTCCTGCAGTCACAAGGCTGGCTAGTAAAAGAAGAGCAATGCCTAAGCTGAGTTCCTTGTTCCTGTGGATCAGTCTGCTGTGACACGCATCACGTGCTGACAGAAAGCCTAGACGTCTGATAAGAGGGTGGTTTTAGGTCTATATTCTATGTTGGTGGAAGAATGAGGCTGTTAATGCCAGAAGTCTGTCTGTCACTTACTCCTTACCTGTAGCTTATGTGCTTTCTGCATGAATCTGTTTCAAGCAGTTTTAACAGAAGTCCGACTAAAGTATTAGAGTAGGTATGTTTGGATCTTATTATGTCTGAGCGCTACTTGTGTGGGGAATTCCTTGACAAAAAAAGGACTATCGTGATAAGCTTTATCAAGTAAGCAAAGGATACATACTTGCAAGTTAGAGAAAGCTAGGAGTAGGTACTCCAGAGCTCAATAAACAGAAGACCTTAGCCTGAATAATGGGAGCCCTGCCTCATACGTCTCCTAGGTATCAAGTCGTGTGAAGAGAAAGTCAAAGCATCAGTATACAGATTGTTTCTTTGAGGGGGTTAGACTGGATGGAACCCAGCACAGGGTTTTTCTGAGTTCTCTGATACTAGGATTACCCTTCATCCAGTTAAAGCGAGTCCCTCTTTTCCCTCCCTGGCTGGATGTTCAGTGCCAGGCATGGTTGTGTGTAAGCTGCCTGTGTGGAAAACTGAGGTTTCAGGCGGTATGTAAATCTGTGGGTCTCTAGCTACCTCCTTGTCTGAGGATACCTTGGGCTCATCTGTTTCAGAAGGTGTATTCCTCTCCTCTGGATCAGAGGAGTTCCAGAGAGTTGAGTAAGCTACTGAAAAGTCTATAAAGTGAAGAGCAAATAAACATCATTTGAATAGAAGGAATGAAAATACTAGAGAGAACACCTTAGTGTGCTTGGATTGTGGATAGACTGCCAACCTGACTGAGTTTAATTTCTCCCCAAACTTGCGTATTGTCACCATGTCCCCTGAGTGATGCCCAATTTCAAAATCTGGTGGTTCTCATGTGATAGGCCAGATTTTAGGAACCAGTTCGCTAAGCGGAAAGAGTTCTAAAGTTTGCTTGGCTTTGTATATGTACGTATGTGATATGGTAATTTTAAAGGTATGCTTAAGAAGAAAGGTTATTTCCAATATTGACTCAAAGGATGACTACTGCTTTGGGTTTGTGTATTGCTTCATCCCCCTTCCTGTGTGGAAAGATGCTGACACATCTGTGCATCACTTGGTCACTGCACTGCTGTCTGTACTACAAAACAGCTGTTAACTGCATTGCTTTCAAGGATTTCCTTGTGCACAAAACTCTTAAATAGGGCTCTGGAGACTTATTGTGGCTCTTGACCGTGTATCTGCTCATTAAGCATCTCTGGCTAGCAAGAGTACTTCTGATTTCACTTTAATATGGGCAATTTTTGCTTGAAAGACTTAAGAGTTCACACCTTCTGCATGCAAATTGTTGCCAAAAGTCTGATGCCAATGCATAAGACAGGGAATGAAATTAATTATGACTTTGAGGCATTGTAGTAGGACTGAGGGAGTCTTCTATGTTGTTCTGTGATGCTGGGAATTCTGTGTTCAGTCCCCTTACCCCTAGCAAATGGAGCCTAGCCAATAGTAAGGAATTCAAGAGAAAACCAGTGATCAGGAAGATATTGAGAAGGTATGACTTAATGAATAAAGAGATCAGTGCTGAATAGTTAGCCAAGTAACTGCTAAGATGAGAGTAAAACTGTGGAAAAGAAGCCCTGGTGATGACTAAAACTTGAAGGCTGGGATGTAGGAGTTAGACTGTAGCAGACTGTCTTCTGCTAGGAAACTCTGCCAAAATGTGGTCCTGCTCAAGTGCAGGCTGCAAGCTGCACTCCTGTGTTCTTTTATACATTGTCGCACTGCAGGCAGCAAAAAGAAAAAACCCTTATTGTATCTTAGGTGTTAACCTTTACTCTTGTGCTCTGACCAACATCACATTGCACAGTGCCAACTTTGAGAGTGTGGACTTGAGTGGCTGCGTGGGTGTCTTGCCAGCTGCCTTTGAAATGCTGGTATGGATTAGAGCTGTGTGTACACATTCTGTGCTGCCTCTTTGTTCCTCTCACATGGGAAGGAGCTTGCCAAACACAAAGGACTCTTATTTATTAATTGTGTTCAAAGCTGCTTTCAGGAAAATAATCGTTCTTGAAGATGGCTACATTGAGATCAGGCCTTCTGAAAGAAGTCTGGTGTAATGAAGATATGCTGTCAGCTGTATAAGAGATGTTGTGACACAGATCAAGGGGGATAACTTCTTGCAGATGAGAAGGTTTTTGAGAGCTCTCAGGTCTGTAAGGATAGGTCTGTCTGACACTTTGGGCCTCATGGAGCCAGAATCTGTTTTTATGTTAACTTTTGCAGGCAGATGCTATGGGATTTGTTCATTGGGACGATTTTATTTGGGCCTTTTCCTCTTATCAATGCGATTAAAGGATCAGAAATAACAGGGAAGATTAAATGGTGAAGATGCCAAACCAAAGGGCTTATCCTCTTAGAGTCTGACCTTTGACCCACGTATTTAAAAGGGAGAAGGAATGAATGAGAGACTGTTACTAAGAGGAATTAGTTTGTGCCCCTGGACACCTGTCCTGAGACTTGCTGCAAAGCAGTCAAAGCCATTCAGTCCTCCCTTTCAATGCTGTAGTTGCCAAACTCATGATAAGTTCTCTTCTATGTGAGTGTACGTGTGGCTCCTACTCTACTAAATCAACTTGCTTCTAAGATTTCACAACTCTCATGTTTTGCTCTTCTGGAGGGGGGTGAGTATTCTGTTTTGTATGGGTCATGTGTAGGGAGTCATAAGGAAAGCGATGTAGTGTATGAAATGTCAGAAGGCAGAGACTTGTATTGCAGCCCAAAATCCAGACTGAAACCCAACCTGCTGGTGACAGTGCAGGAACTGTCCAGCCAAGTGAGGGGTCCTTGTATAACCTGGGCCAGCACCTCTTGGAGAGACCCAGCAGAGCTGTTGCTTTTACCTTGAAAGTGGTCTGTAGATTGTTTTTCTTATAGATTACTTTTACTGGATGGCTATTTGGTTTTTTTTGTTTTCAGGGATAGTATAAAAGGTAGTCAGGCTTACTTAATATGTCCATGTGTTGAACTTGAGACTGTATGGAGCACTTGTTTAAATCCCTCTGGTATGCTTTTTGCCCTGCCCCAGATTAACTGAGGCCAGGACATCTAGCCTCATTACTTTGGCTTAACATCTACTACTCTTCCAATAGGAATAAATGTTTTCTTGTTCTTTGTTAGCACCAGATGGTACAAAACGCCATAGACCTTAGGTACTGTTTTTATTTTGGATGCTCTGACAACAAAATTTAACCACTATAGAAATCTTCCTTCATTGCTAAAGATGTACCAGCCTGGTGAAGTATTTTTGGGTTGTCAGCTTGGAGCAGTATTCCACTTTTCCAGCCTGGGTTTCAGTGTAGGGAGTGATAAGTGCTATTCCTGATTCTGATGCACAGCCCTATGCTAGGGAAAAGGAAGAAGGCCTAAACAGTGTTCCATTGCTTTGTAGTTATGTTTTGGGGTTTTTGGCGTTTTATTTTTTTAATCATTGCACTTCTGATGCCTAACACTTTGTGGATTACCCTTTCAGACTGTCACTCTGTATTGCCTTTGGCAACAGTTGCTGTTTTGCTTTCTTTCAGTTCTGAAGACTTAACTCTGTTAAGTTTGAACACTTCCTTTTGACTTGGTGCTTTAGATTTGTCCTCAAACCTTGTCTGCTCATCTAACTTTGCCTCAAAGAGGCCTGTGTGAATTTTTTCACTTGATCATATTTCTTTTGAGCTCTGCATTTCCTTTTACAGCTACCAGAGGCAAGCGTGTATTAGTCTTTACATCTTCTGCAGAGAAGAATGTTCTGTTTTGTTCATATTCTTGATTTTCCTCTGCTCTTCCCTGTGAAACATCTGGGCATGCTTATTATGAAAGAGATTATATAGTATGAAGTAGTTTAAGTGATTCATGGGAAATAATGCTGCCATTTTGTCAAGAAAACACACAAGAAGTTCCTTGGGATTCTTCTGGGTAAAGTACTGTATGCTTATTAGTTTAGGAGTGGCAATGCATTATTCTCCATTTGACCTGAATAACTGGGACACCTGTGTGGCAAAAAGATTGAAAACCAATGGATTTTGCTACTGTATGCCTGAGGTCGTCTGCATCTTCTTTAAATGTTGTCCTGACATTCCTTTAATGTGTTTTACTTTCTCCTGAATTTGTGTTGGTTTGGAGCTTGAGATTTAAGGGTTAAAGGTAACTATCCTATTGGCAGTGCTTTCCTCTTAACTACCACTCAAGCTTTCTGTATCAAAATGAAATTAAATGAGCTGCTTATCTGGACACACAAGTGGATGTCCTTTTCTCTGCCTTCTCCCCAGATAATAAATTTATCCTTGGCTTCTTCTGGTAAAGTTATTATAACTTCTGCTAAATTATAGCTCTGACAATAATGTGTCTTTAACTTCTTTAGTATCAAGTGGGACAGCTGTATTCTGTGGCAGAAGCCAGTAAAAATGAAACTGGTGGAGGTGAAGGAGTGGAGGTCCTGGTTAACGAACCCTACGAAAGAGATGGAGAGCGTGGGCAGTACACACACAAGATCTACCACTTACAGAGGTATGTGAAACATTTTGTTACCAGAGTCAGGCACGGTTCCTTGGGCAAGAGGAACTGGAGGAAGATGCAATAGGGTTGCAGTGACTGTGTAAATCACAGATTATGTAAAGGCTGAAAGACACGTAGGTAAGACAGGAGTGTGACAGTAGCTGGCACATGGTACCGCTTGAAGTGAGCATCACTGGTACACCTGTGTGCCCCTGTAAGCGTGGCTGTTTTTGCAAGAAAATCTGGCTCTGAGCTCTTCAAAGCAAGTATAATTCTGTCACCCGGTATTTTGATACTTGAATTTGGCTAAAGAGCAAAATGCTTCCTAGATTTCAACCTGTTTTCAGTCTCCTTTTTTCTTCTTGTTTTTTTTTTTAATTTTCTTTTCTTTTATTATTTTAATATGGTTTAGATTAGCCTGTCCAATTCATCAGTCTCTGCATATCATCATACTGGGGGTGGGGAGAACCACACCAATTCCACCAGTGTGCATGTTTGCAAGACTCTAGTGTCTGCATTTCAGATGATATTCTGTCTGTCTCGGAGTGTCTGGGGCATAGCTCTCATTACATATAGTTCTTATCAATGCTTTCCTTCCTATTTCCAAATTCTGCAGCAAAGTGCCAACGTTTGTGAGAATGTTGGCCCCTGAAGGAGCTCTGAATATACATGAAAAAGCATGGAATGCCTATCCCTACTGCAGAACTGGTGAGTGCGTGGGGGAGGACTGGGGATTGCTGGCTTTTTGGTTTCTTGGGGGCAGGGGGGGAGGGTATGAGGGGATAATGAAGGAGGCAACCAGTAGGGAAGCTGTTCCAGCTCTTACCTTAGATTTCTGTCCTCTAAGCCCTTTCTGTGGTCAGGAAAAGCAAAATACAGTGTTGTGGAGTTAAAAGAAGTGCCTTTGTCTGTTCTGCTAATGAATGACAGTGGAAGAGAACAGACCAAGAAATGGATGTTAGTCCTACTAAAGGAACAGACATGTAACATGAGTGAAATAAATGTATGAGGGATGATTTTATGTACTCAAGCACAGCATAGCATGGTGGGGAAAAAATGGAAGATGCAAGAAGGGAACAGGGAATATCTTCATTGCCTCTTGCTTAGTGCAGTTTGATGGGAGCAAGTGTTATGCAATTGCCATTTGCTCAGTTGCAGGATCTGAGGTTAGTAAAGGTTGTACAGGTAATGCTACAGTTGCTTCTGGGTTGTGGGCTTGACACAGATATCCAAATCTCATCCAACAAGCCCAAAGTGAATCCATCTGTAAAGTCTGGGGTGAAGCTCTGGAAGCTGTGCAAAGTGGTGAAATAACATCAAACTCATTTTTTACAGGAGCATTTTGTATCTTATTTACTTACTGAAGTTATCAGCCACAATGTTTAACCACTACTGTTTTTGTGGTCTTTGTTGCTGTAGGAACTGCAAATTTGACTTTGCCTCCAAATTTATGTAGTATTTTTGGCTGTGTTTTATGCTGTTTGTATCTTTGAAGGATACATTTTCTGCTATTTGGTAGTGGTACAGTTGCTATGGAAACTGTAAACTTAAAAATTCCAACTGTTCTTGAAAATATAGAAAAACTTATTTTTCAACAATTTACTTAAGAGAATTTTAAATGAAGTGTTTTAAAGAAGGAAAAATATTTGCAGTGGGGGAGGATAACATTACTTCAGTACGTGAAATTACATGCAGCAGTCTAGTGGAATGGATATTTCAAATACAAAATTCAGATATTGTCATCATCAACTGCAGAATACGTTTTTAAAGTGTCACATAATTCAAGATGATGAAACAGAGTTATTTACAACCTATCTTTCTCATTTTTTTGCAGTTTCCTTGCTGCATATTAATTAAATTAGCTAGTAAATGTCTAGTTTATTGCCATGTTAAGTACTCTGAACTGGTTTAAACTCAAACAGTTCTTTCATTAATTCTTTAAATTGTGGAAACAGATCTGACTAAGTTGACTCCAGTAGGTTTTGCCAGACATAATGCATAGCTATATCTTCCTCCTCCTCTTTTTCTTCTCCACCGATTCCTGAAACAAAGGTATGAAGTTAGCTTGTTTTGTCACCCTCAGCTGCTTATCCTTCAGTTACACACTGCTAAAATTCTACATAAGTGGAAAAAATGTGATACTAAAACCAAGTACGAGGCTTTGCACCACAGAAATAAAGCAATTTCAGATTTTGGTATGCTAGAAATGATAACATAACAAAAAAAAAGTCCTCAACTGTAATAAACACCAATATAATATGAGATAGAAAGTGCTTTGTTGTGGGGGCTGGAGCAGAAGGCAGTTTTTATGCGGAGGCTGACAAATCTGTTTAAAGAATCTGCCAGCCTGACGTGAGTCAAGAAAAGCTCAGAAAAGTTGCTGAAACCTTCACTTGCTAGTACTGGACAGGAGGGAGGAACCCATGTATGTGCTGTAGGCTACCTTGTGCCTTATCGTTTTACTTTGGGATGCACTCAGGTATTTTGATTGTACACGAAAAGACTTGGATGGCCTCACATGAATCTTTGTGCAACACAAAAAGGCATGCTGGCTTTGAGTCCTCTCACTAGAATTTGAAACTTAAGAGCCAGAGACACAGTAAGAACTAAACCTGGTTTGACTGTGTAGGAGTTAGTGCTACTTCTGCCTGTGCCCTCCTGTACCAAGGTGATATTAGCGTGCTGCTCCCTGGACCACTGCTTATTTGCGTATCAGCTATCACATAGAGCCTTTTAAGTTTGAATAAAGCAGTACTTTTAGTTAACTGTGCATCGTGGTATTTTTTTTTAAATTATACGAGATTATCCTTCTTACCTTTCCCTATATCTCCTCTGAGAAGCTCAATTATTACTTTTATATGCATATTATATACCATTATCAAGAAGCACTGCAGGTTGAGGGAATTTTAATGCCTAGCTTATAACTTCTTGCAATTTTGCACACTTGTTTGTGCTGTAATGTGTTGGTTTAATGTACTTTGAATGGAAGCCTTGCTTTTCTCCTTTGAGAGTATGGTCTGTAAATGAGATTGTCATTGTATGTATTTACAACTTCTACAGTAAAAATGAAGTGAGGATTGCCCAATAGTTATAACCGTGGGCTGGTGCCAAGGAGAACAGTCATCTTGGTTCTTTTCTGCAGTCTGACTTAAGTATTAATGTTGCTTAAATGTTTTTTTAAAAAGCAATTTGATGTGTGTTCCACTCTTCTGGGTGTCAGCGTGAATGCCTGCGGCCAAATGTCAAGAAATTGAGAAGTTATAACTGCAGCTGAAATGTGTAGGAGTTGCTGCTGTAACACCTCAAGTGCAGGCCGTAATTTGTAGCAAGCTGAGCATCTAAGTTTTAATGGACATTTCTAAAGAGATTAATTTGTTTGCTTTACAAATGAGGAGTCTTCCCCACAAAGAAGTTAAGAAGGTGAAGAAACTTGTTTTAAGACAGCTGTGTAGTCATGCTGCATACTCATGGAAAAGCAGTTTGTCATGGGAAGGTGGGAAGGCTCTGGTTTATAATTACTGCTGGTTTATTCAGTATTTTGTGTGGACTAGCAGGAAAAAAATCCTTGCAGAACTAATGAAATGTTCTTTGAGATGAAAATCATCCTTTTAAAAATTAGCCTCAGCTCTGCTTGCTTGTTCTTTCCCCCCTCCACCCCAACATGTCAGTCTAAATAATTAGCCTTCTGTAAATTACTGTAAAAAGCAATGTTCAAATTGTTACGGGTTTAGAGCAGTCCAAGGCCCAGCAGTAGGCAATTAAGGTAACTGGATGTGCATGTTAGATGATAAGGGATGGTACTGTCTGCAGGGTGTTGGGTTGGAAACTGAAGAATTGTAATAGTACCTTTAAAACAAAATTGCTTCTTAGTAAAGCCCTCATGTTAAACTTCAGAACAAACCAGCAAAGTTCAACTCTAGCTTCAGACGTCCTTATTCTTAGAGCAGAATTGCTAACATACTCTGATGGCTCAGGTAGAAGAGATGCTGACTGTTACAGGATCTTTAATTGCTTTTCTGTGTTGAATAATTGAGCCTTACTATCCAGGGAGTTTAGTTACCATGAGCAGTAGAGATGCAGAGGGTCTGGTTACTGCATGCAGGAGCGATGAGGTCTGCACTGGCCTGAAATCCAGCATGTGTTTGCTTCAGAACTACAGAGAGGTTTCTTATCTGCAAGCTGAGAAAGGATTGGTAAAATGCCGTCAGCTGAACATACTTATTCCATCTTCTCATCCAGCTGGCTGGAGTCCAGAGAGCAGAAGTGGCAGTACATAATTAATTGCTGCTCCACTGGGTTTCTCCAAGTCTGAGAATTTCCAGAGGAGAAGGGGGTGAAGCTAGCTGGTTTTTATTGACTTCTAGGGCTTTTTCCTCTGTAGTATCAGCAGTCCCCTGGGAAGCTGAAGTTGTCCCTGTTTTGCTGATAGTGGGAGGAGGGCGATGGTGGCTGTACGTTCTTTTTTCACTAAAGTACTGTATCTCTTTCTTTTCATGTGTTGATTTCTTGGACCAGTTATTACAGTAAGTATTGCTTTTACTGATGATCTATGGAAGCATGTGTAACATCTGAAATGAAGTGTTCTGGGTATAAGAAACTCCTTAGCCTGAGCTAAAGGCACTTTAGCTTTTGTCATTGAAAGATCGTGTAGACTAAACCCCTTACCAACAGTGGCATATCCACAAACACTTGGTAACTAGGGACAGAGATTCTTTCTTTACTGCAGCAGTGCTCAGCTTTACAAATGGGAATGTACCATTGTCTAGATAAACTGATTAAAAGAAAGTTAGCTCATGCCATTATGTCCCTTTGAGTAATCTGTCTTCTGAATTTGATATTTCCTTTTTACATGCTCAGTGTTTCGCTGGCTTGTGCTTTTGTTTGTACTCCCTTGAGGGAGGATAGGGTTACCTTTGGAAGTCCTTTTCTACTCACTGTAATAATGAGAAATGGAAAGTTTTTTTGCTTACTTGGCAGAACTGTGCTTCTTGTCCCTTCCCTTTCCAGTGTCCAAAGCCCTAAACACATCAGTTTAATATTGTTGTTCATTTGAAGAGTTGCATCCAAATATGTAGTCTGTGCTAGAACAATAATCTCTTTGAAAAGACAGTTTCTACCTAGTTAACTTAGGTTATCCCTTCAAAACTCTAGAGGGGCAGATATTGTCCTTTAAAGAAAAAGCTATTTATAAACTCTAAATGTCTCACTAAAACAATGGAACTTAGGTTTTTTCAGTGAACAACTTGTGGTTTATTTGATCTTGCATATTTAGTGATCAAACAATTTTGCTGAAAGCAATGATATGTTTACAGATAATTCTGAAGTTCCCTAAGTAAAAACCCCAATCAAGTTATAATTCTTTGAGTTGCCTTTCCTAATGCTTATCTAGCTAATATGATGACAAGTTATATATCCAAAGAATAACAATAAGCTTTATTTTAATGACAGAATGAGTATATGAAGGATGACTTCCTGATCAAAATTGAAACCTGGCATAAATCAGATCTTGGAACGCAAGAGAACGTAAGTACTCATGTCGCGTATTTTATTCATCTCTTGAATGTCACAATGCTGCTTTCCATACTAGATTAGAGGATTGCTGTGTGGAACTGTCTATTTGCTGTGTTCCTGGATTTGAAATGCTTATTGCACTAGCAAGGCAGAGACTCCCTTCTGTTGACTTTTCATATATGCTGAATAAAATTGTCCCTCAAACACTTGTTCTGTGTGAGCACCTTTGCTTCTTTAGAAGATCTCGTATTGTGTGTTTACCATGGTGTCCCCTCTGTATGTGGAAGGGGAACACTGGGTGTCTGCATCTCCATCTGTTTTTTTTATGATCTTAGAATGGGAGTGTTCAGTAGTCAAATCAGTTACGTTAGTCTTATACTTTCACTGCAGGTTCATAAACTGGAGCCAGATGTATGGAAGAATGTAGAAGCTATTTATATAGACATTGCTGATCGGAGTCAAGTACTTCCCAAGGTATGGTAGGTGGGTAAGAGCTACCTAGTGTGGGAGGCCTTGTGCTAAAGGAGGGATAATGTACAAATTGTGTTCCCAGGGATGGTCACAGGTAACAGGAAAAATGAGAGGACGGGAAGAGGAGGAAAGGCATTCCTTAAAAGTGTTTAAGCAAGCTAGAGGAAGAGCTCTTTTAAAAGCTATGTCAATGCTGTCTGTAAAATGCCTTGCTTAGCCTTACAGTACATGTAGTGCTGTATATATGTAGTTCTACAGCACTGCAGCTGATTATAATGCTTGAATAGCAAGAAATGGCACTGCCCTTTCTGTACAGGATCTTTTTTAAACTGCCTCCTTTTTGAAACTGACCCATGGCTTCACAGATGTATCTGGAAATCATGTGGCTAATACTTTCTTCTAAGAATCACTGCAGTTACTGTAAGAAACTAAGGGATGTTTCTATACTGTAGTGGAAAAAAACCCCAAGTATATATAAAAATGGAATGTTGTTTGAGTTTCCCCACGTAGTAATTCTGATAACATTCAAATATGGCTAATTTACCTGTTCTCAAACTTGGCCTTGGGTATTAAACCAGAACTAGTACTTACTTTAGCTTTTCTTTCCAATAAAGATGAATTGGTAGAACATGAGTAGCATGTGATTCTGATAGGTTAGGCAGGTACTAAGCTGTATCTGCAAATACAAACTACTCTGAATTAAATGCTGTCAGAGAGGAAGGAGAATTCACATGGAGCAGAAGACTCCTGAAGAAGATGCTACCCATTGATCACTTTTGGCACTAAACTGATAGTGGTTTGAGTTTGTTTTCGTTTTAATTGAATTGGGGGTAGGAGTAGAGTACACACCTGAGTCCTAATGCAAGATGCAGGAGGGGAATGCTGCAAATTATTTCCTGTGCAATAGGTGGCATAACTGGTGCCTCTTTCTTTTGGGTGGTACTGTGAGTTTGACTGTACTTGTCCTCTAGTGTGGAATATGTGAGCATCATACTGATAGAGTGCTGGGAAAAATACTAGATACCACAGCTCCAGAGAGCATAGCTATTTTCTGCAGCAGCAGTATTTAGCTCCCAAAGAACGAGTGGTTACAGGAAACCTATCCTGAGGGTTTACAGGTCTTCTGATAGTCTTACCCTAAAGGAGTCCTTACAAAGGTCATATCAGTTTGTTACCACTTCTTCACATAGGTCTAGGACACAGCACAGGGGGGAGAAATATGTTTCCTTGAAGAGTGCCTGACCTAATGTTGAAGTCTGAAACCAGTAGCTCTTAAGAAGGCAGTTAGAGGTTAGTCTTTGTCCACCAGAAAAATAAATCCTTTGTGACAGTGAGCAGTTGGGTAGCAGTAGGATAATTTGTGTTTAATCTTGTGTCCTATCTGTCCAATAGGATTACAAGGCAGAAGAAGATCCAGCAAAATTTAAATCTGTCAAGACTGGACGTGGACCTCTGGGTCCCAACTGGAAGGTATGTCTTGCATGAGTTCAGGAACTGTATCAGCTTGCTTGACTGAAGTATAGATACTGGAGCTTGGAGCCAAAGATAAAACATTGGATTCAATCCTGTAGAAGGAAACGCAGAACTTAACCGGTGATCTGCTCTGAAGTTAAAGGAAGTGGAAGAGTTTGGTACAAATGGGTAGAGTGAGTTCCAAGAAATCGCTAGAGCTGTCTGGTGTTCAGCCCAAGGATTCACCCAAGAGAATTCAAGGATGAAATAGCTGAGTTATGAGCAGCAGTGTTTAACCTTTCACATAAATCCTTGGAATCTGAAGACTCTAGAAGTGCAAATATGATGCCAGTCTTTAAAAGGGACCCTAAATGGGATCTGGGGAGCTACGGGTATCCAAGTCTGATCTCTAGCATGCAAACATAGTAGAAAATGAGGCTGATGTGATTCATTTGGGAAGAGCATATATGGCTGCTGTAAAAGGAAGTAGGAAAGTCCACCGTACAAACCTTGTGGAGTTTTCTTTAAGGCTGGATAGTTATGTGGTTGACTCAGATGATATAATCTATTTCCAAAATGTTTTAGGTAGGGACTTTGTCAAAAGACTTTTAAGGAAACTAAGTAGCCATGGCATAACAGTGAAAATAATGAAATACATAAATTTAACAGAATTAAAAATGGAGAACCGAGGAGAGGAAGGAATGGTCCATTCTCAAAATGGAGGGAAGGCCACCTGTGGAGGAAACTAGGGTCTACTTTCATCATGCTCTTAGGGATGAGCAAAGATGTGACAAAATTTGTTGATAAAAGATAGGCAAGGTGTAAGGATGCATGACGATTGTGAGGAATTGTGGAAAAACTTCAGAGTTATGACTGAAGGAGCTGCTTTCCTGGAGGCGTTTGACCTGAGTCCTGATGTGAATATCTTGGTGTCTTTGCAGAAGGAGCTGGGGAAACAGACAGATTGTCCATACATGTGTGCTTACAAACTGGTAACAGTCAAGTTCAAGTGGTGGGGTCTGCAAAATAAAGTTGAGAACTTTATACAGAAGGTAAGTGATCTCTTTGGTGGGAAGAGATGTGGAAATGAGGCATGTTTCATCTCCCATCTGCTTTAGCACATCAGCTTCTTCTAATAGTATATCCTGCCTGGAGATACTAACTTGAAACCCAGTCATGTCACCTCAGGCGATACAGTCAAGGCCTCTGCCTGATACATTGCAGTCAGTTAAAGCTGGATTCAGTTTGCTGCTAATCCAAGCGCAGGGTGGGCTGATTGTTCTGTGAATTGGCTATTGAACAGTTTTCACTTTAATGTGCAAAGGTAAACTGGCTGTTTTGCATTTAGTAGATCAGCTTGAGAACTGCAGTCATTTGGTAGTTGATTTGTGAATTATGAGATGATGCATGTGTACTAGGGTTATTTTGGTCAGGGGCAAGACATGTTTTTGTGGGAGATAGCTAAACTTCTGTTATCTGATCCTAATCAGCTGAGGATCTTTCTGGCAAGTCCTGGAGCTCTAGTCATGTTTTCCTCTCCTAGTCTGCTGCTTGAAAAACCTGTGTTAAAAAATAAGCAGATGGTGGGGAAACTTCATTAACTTAAAACATGAGTAATTGGTATCCTGAAAAGAGCTTTTTCTTTGGCAGAGGTCATAACCCATGAACTGCAGCAGGATGCTAGACCTGGGAATCAGTACATTCAATTTTCCAGGCAATGCCATGTTCGTAAAATGCCTATGACTTCAGATCATGGAGACTTTTCAGTGGTTAATATTGATAAAACTACAGTGCTGCTTCTGCAAAAGCAATTCGTTGGTGATATAATATAAAGAGAACTCTAAGGTGGCATGACCATGCTGCTGCAGGATTTCAAATACCTGTAACAAAAGCCCTGAACAAAGCAGTGTCTTGAATCCCTTTCTCTTTATGAGTGTCTCTTCAGCTACACGTTTGCGTCAAAGTAGTCGAGCTGCTTTTGATGAGAGCAAGTTATCAGATGTGAAACCATAATTGGTAAAACTGAAGTGTCCTTCTTTAATGAGAACTTTCCAAGAGGCATTGTATACCCCTGTCTAATATAATGATTTTTGTCTAGCTTATCTCCTATAAAATGGAAATAAATTGCTCCAAACTTGAAGTAGCTTGTGCACATTAGTTACCTCTGCTAAAAGGTTTTCAGCTGTGGAAAACAAGTTTAGGCTTTTTTTTAGGTCACTGCAAAAGAAAAAAAACAAGATAGGTACATGTCAACCCTTTACACTTGCTAACTTCCAGTTTTTCGCAAGTCAAGGATTATTTTAAAAATAATTTTATTCTGTTTCTCCTTTTTTCTGCACCTGCAGGCCAACTGTCATGCTCTAAGTAAACCCAACCTGGACCACTTTATTCAGTCAGAACAATACTGTCAAATCAAAGGAAATTACTAAAGCATTCACTAATTCTTTCAATGCACTGTGCAGGCTGCTGTCTAAGCTTTGAAAAAATGCATTTCTCTGGGGATTCAAGGCTCTAGATATTCTGTTAAAAGAATAAAAATTAGCTAGCTCCAGTTTCCAATTGTGGCAGCTATATATAAAGGTGGGCGAGGGAGCTGATTCTTCAGTGTACACATCTCTGAAAATTGTTATGATCCGGTTAGATCCATATTAATTGTCCTATGAGTAAGCTCGCTTGTATGTTTTATTCCTCCTCCTTTTGCAGCAAGAAAAGCGTCTCTTCACAAACTTCCATCGGCAGCTCTTTTGCTGGCTTGATAAGTGGGTTGATCTGACTATGGAGGACATTCGTAGGATGGAGGAGGAGACCAAGAGACAGCTGGATGAGGTCAGTGGAAAAGCAGAGCAGGTGTGGGCTGTGTGAGAAACTGTTTGTATCCAGTACAGTAGAGAGAGGAGAGACTGCTGCATTGTCGTAGCATTGTGTGTATTGTCCACCTGCTATTTAGGTCATGCTGCTTGTGGTTTGAATGATTGGCTGTGACTCCGTTGTGTTGGCATCTCCTTCTAATCATTACAGACTACTTCTGTTTGTTGTTGGGCCAATAAATGTATTGAACCACAGGTAACGAGGGTATGAGTAGCAATGATTCATTTACCGCTTTAATACCTTCTATTAGCTTTTTGCCAAAGCTGAATGGTCATTTTTGTCCTCATTAGTTTCCAGAAACCAGTTCAGTAAAAGGATTTTTAGCTCTAAGTATTATAAGCAGGTAGTCAGGGTATGTAACAGGGTTCTTACAATGAGAAACGTGAATTTGGTAATAATGACTACATTGTTCCATGATTTGTGTCCTGCACTGCACCCTTCTCTTCCTTCATGCCTCAGGATATTTCCTTATAGTTTCACGTACACTGTGCCCTTTGGATAATGGTTCCAGATCCCTAGCAGACCTGTAGCTTAACCAAAAATGGTGCCTGCATGTGCATATTCACAAAAACTGATTTAGGATGCTCAGATATAATCAGTGTCTTCTGTAAAGGAGGTAGCCTAATGTGTTCCATACCAATAAATTTTGAGCTAACAACATAGGAGAATCAGTATTTCAATAGTGTTTTCTCTTTCAGATGAGAGAAAAAGATCCAGTGAAAGGAATGACGGCTGCAGATGACTAACATGACTTCTTCCTTGTGCACTGTAGGTACCAGGAAAGTTTGACAAAACTCTGTATTGCTGTATTTAGGAGAAAAAATACATTTGGGTAGGAAAGGATCCTGTTCATAGCTTCTGGCAGGCAAATCTGTGGTATTAGTTGTTTTTATAATGGACCTGTTTCACTGGCTGGTCGACCAGTGAGTTTACTGTCTTGTTTCAAAACTATTCTAAGGAAATGTGTTAGAACATTTTGTAGACTTTATTGCTATTCTTATTTTTGTAATGCATGTGTTACTTTCCATGACTCGCAGAGAAACTTTTGTCAGTCCCGAAAGAATAAGTTGGACCTGCAAATACTTAGAATACATTTGGAAATGCAAGGAAAATTCCTTGCAAGTATGCTTGGAATGTATTTCTTGCATTGTTTGTTAACAGTATTTACTAATGGGCCAAGGCCTGGAGCAACACCTGCACATTGCAGGAGAAGCAGCGATGACAATTTTAAAGCTTTTGACTTGTTTTCACCTTATTTCGCTACGAGTGTGCTAACTTGGCAGGGGAGGGACTATTGTACTGGAAAGCGTATGTGCATTTGGCTTTGTTGGCCAAATCCCTAGGCTGTATTCTATACAGCATGCTGGATGATAACGTGTAAGCAGTGCTGAGAATTGTTGAACCTTATTCTGTTAAATTGTGTAATCAGTTTGGGGTTTGGTTTTGGTGGATTTTTCTTAGATGCTGTACAAAAATGTGGTATGGTATAGGGAAGTAAAAAGGTGAGGAGAAAGAAGAGATTGTCCATTTTTGTAGAGAAGTCCAAGTTATTAGCCACAACTTTTCTAGGGTGCTAAAATGCCACCCTAGCTATCCTTGGAAAGAATGGGGTTGGGCAGAACAACAGCCTTTTCAAGGACTGACTTTTTACCTCTGCTTGTCCTCTGTTATGTGCTGGTTGTTTGGTTGTAAGTGGGGGAACACAAGATGAGGGAGTGTCTGAAGGGGGTGTCTTCTGATAGATATATTTTAATTTCTAATGCAACTTAAATCTTTTTAGTTTCCTCTTCATTCACATTTATTCTAGTTCTTAGAGAACTGAGTTGGTGGTCTTCTCAATTGTATTGTAAGCTCTGGACTTGTAGATTGTTTAAATTGCAATTTCTGCTTGTCATTTTTAGGATATGTTGTAAATTCTGCTCTGGATTAGTGCTGAAATGTAATGATGCAGTGGTATATTGCCATTGTCTGCACTGGTGACAGTGTGTCTCACGTCTGCTTTCTGAAGGTTCAGTCTGACACTTCTTTTGGCACGCTGCTTCCCAAAGTGGTTCTAAAATGTTTTCCTGTTGTCTCTTTATTTTAGTTTGCAAGACAGTCATCAGGAAGGCCCGGGGAATCCACACTCCTGACTGACGGACCATCTCTGGATCAAGCCTTTCTGTATTCAATCGGCAGGCGATTTTAAATCTCCCATAGCTAATTCTAGATGCCCCTTAATATTGTGAGCAAATAAACCGTCTGGTACTAAGCACTCCAATGTTAGCACGTATATGAAGGAGGTAGCTCCTTGGAGACGTGTGACTTAGAGATCGCTGTATTTACGACTCCTCCCTCCTTTTTTTTCATTGTGTTCAGACCAATTTCCATGTGGCTCTGTTTGATTTCCAAGTGACATTTTTAGCTAAAATAGTCTTGTGATGTGGTGACTTAGATTTTTTTTTTTTCTCTTTTTTTTTTTTTTCCAAGTGGGATAAACTGCCACCTTTGTTCCTGCCCAGCCCTTCACCATTCTTAGAATGTCTATTTGGAGAGGGAAACTGTCAGTATTTTAGAGTGCAAAACTATTCCACAAAATGCTATGCTCTGACCCTTGCTTCCAGGGTAAGAAATTTAACAGCATGTAATCTGAATACATAATCAGGAGTAGCCAGATATAGTTCTTGGTCTGCAATGAATCGTGATACGTGGCTTCTGCACGGCATTACTTTGTTCTGTCTTAGCATACGTGAATTAAAGACTGCACAGAAGCTGCTGCATTCAGTGTCCCCATGCTAGGGCCTTCAGCACTTAACTGTTGAGTTCAGTTTAGTGGTACATGGTCCCTTTGGCCCATGTAGCTATGTTGTCCTTCAGCTGTGTGTGTCAGTCTTACAAAATGATTATGAAAAGTTGCTTGACAGATGTTGCAACGTCCTGGTTATTTACTAAGACTTCCCGTAACTTAAAAAGCTAAAATTATTTTGACTAATAATAATGTGATTCTCCCTGGACAAATTGGAATGTAGCAAAAGCTGGTGTACAAGTAAAGTCTTGGTATCTGATTATATCCAGGTGCCTGGGTCGGTGGTTCTGCTCAGCAATAATACTCTTCCCATTGCAAGACTGACTAAAATATCTCTTTTCATGCTATAAAAAAGCCACGTGCAGTTGTTTTCTAGGATATCTATCAGTTATTATCTCTCACAAAGGATACTGTTAAACAATGTAAAGAGCTCTGGTTATTAAATGAACTCAAATATTTACTGTAACTATCCTTATGTTGATATCAGCTTTAGACAATCAAATAAGCAGAACAGATTCAAAGAAATATTGCTTTATTAAATACATATGAGAAAAAAAACAATTTTTTTTTGCTTATGCCTAAGGCCCAATGTTTGATTTATTATTATTTTTTTCCCCCTAGTAGTAGTCACTTCATTTTCCACTTCTGTATTTGGTGGCACTAACACGAAATACTGAATGCCAAACACAGTCGTGGGTGTATCGCCACTTCTGAGGAGTCTTCTTGGCATTCCGTAATACATCCGACTCCTTCAGCCCTTCACATTCCTGCAAGCAGGAGATCCTGAAATGATCCCGTGCCGTGCTGAACAAGTACGTGCTGGGATCTGAACTGTTTTCAGCGTGAGGGAAGATGAAGCAAGCTCTGGAGGGAGAGGATGGCATTTGGTTTCTGGGGAGGGGGCAGTTTATCCCTTTATTTTTTAGTTTGTTATTTTGCCTTACTCATGTCTAAGTGCAATAAGCTCTGAATTGTACCAGTAACTCTGGCAGGCTCTTCTCAGTGACCTCAGACGGTTTTGCGGGGTGGGGGTGGGGTTTGAGGGATTTTTAGCAATCTCACCAGGCAGAAGTAAAATAAATTTGTTGTAAAATAGGTGAAGAAACTAAATTTTAATCTGTGAGGCTATTTGGGACCAGGATGTTTCATGGCATCTTCTGTAGCTGTTCAAGAAGTATTATAGGAGTGTAGGGCCCCACTTATAGTTTGTTCAGTTTAAAGTATTTTTAACTGAGAATTTATGCACTGACATCCGTTTGTGTTTGTCGGTTACTTTTTGAGGGATTCTTACACTTGAGGACAACCTGAGAATACACATAGCACACTTGTTCTTTCAATTTGTGTTATCCAAGAGGCTTTCTGTCTGATGACACTAATCGCTATGGAAGCAGATTGTAACATTCCACCGTGCAAACCTTTTTTTTTTTTTTGATCCTCTGATTTCAGAGTAAGAGCTTTTACACAAAGCTTTCCTGATTAGTGGAAAAACTTGGGCGGGGGGGGGAATAATAATAATGCAAGAACTCCAGCCTGAATACTTCCCCCCCCCTCCCCACCCCTTGCTTTTTTTCCTTCTGATTTAATCCACAATGAAAGCATCCCTCAGCCTTGGGGTAGACAAATCCTAGGACGACCTTTCGGTCTTGATGCTTGGTTCCTGCTAGCGAGCGTAGTAAAGATCAGGCGGTGTTAACAACCTGGCTGTATTTTGGCTTTTGGTTAAGAGCCCCTCGGCCTGCTGGCTCCTGGCGGGGCGATGGCTGGGCTGTGGCTGTTGGGGGGCGATGGTCATGCCCCAGCCCTCTCCCCCCACCTGCGTTGGGTGGGTTTGGGGGGTGATGGTTGTGCCCCAGCCTTCTCCCCCCACCACACCGGGTGGGTTTGGGGGGTGATGGTCGTGCCCCGGCCCTCTCCCCCCACCACACCGGGTGGGTTTGGGGGGTGATGGTCGTGCCTTGGCCCTCTCCCCCTACCCGTGTTGGGTGGGTTTGGGGACGACGGTCATGCCCCGGCCCTCTCCCCCCACCACATCGGGTGGGTTTGGGGGGTCCGAGGCTGGGACCTCACCTCAAGGCCGGTTTGCTGGGGGGCTTGCCCCCCCTCCCCACACCGCACCTCTCTGGGTTCATCCCCGCTGGGCCTCCCCGCCACGTTCTGATGGGTTCATCGTGCTCTTTCCTTTGGCGACACACACTTTGTAGAATGGGTTAGATTATCTCGTTGTTTCTTTAAATGTGAGTTTGTGCCTTTTTTGTCTCCTAATCTTCCAATACCGGCATATTGGAAACGAACTCTAATAAAATACTAGACAGAGCTTCACGCCTCCGCCTCCTTTGTTGTGGGTGCTGCGGGGTGTGTGTGTGTGGAGGGGGGGGGTGCAATGGCCGCCTGCGCGCGCCGCCGCGGTCCTCCCGCCCGCCAGGCGGCGCCCCCGCGCGTCGCCGTCCTTCCGCAGCCCGTCGTCCCGCCCCCTCCCTGTCACGCGGGCCAATGGGCGCGGGGCGCTGCCGGCAGCGGGCGCGTCGCCGCTGAGGGGAGTGAGGAGGCCCCGGGTGGCGCCGGGCCGGGCCGTCCCGTCCCCTCCTTTCTCCCCTTCGTCGTCCCTTTTGCTGTCCCCTCCGCCGTCCCTGACTGGAACCCCGGTGGCGGCGGTGGGGAGATGGAGCCTGCGGGCCCGGCGGAGCGCGGTGCCGTGAGGGAGCTGAGGTGAGCCGTCGGGGGCGGCGCGGGGTGAGGCGCAGTTCTGAGGGGCGGCTTTTCCCAGTGCGGGAGAAAAGTAGCTAAGTCGTTGCGTAACGAGCTGAGAATTAGCGAAACTTGTGTTTCTGCTTATTAACAGGGAGTTATACTAATTGGCGATGTTATGTAGTCATATGGAATAGAGAAGAAAAGCTGATTTTCTGATTTGAAAGCGTCGGTACTGGAGGCGTTTCAGGGACGCTTATTGAGTATTGTTTGGGTCCTCAGGACTTTCCAGAGACCTACTTAGGTTTAATGAGGGCAAGATCTGCTGCGCTCGCTATTAATGTAGCGAGTGCCTCCAATTCCCCACTTGTCGCGAGGAGGAAGGAGCTTGAATAAATCTTTGGCTTCTGTTTTTACGGTGTTTTTACATTGTGTCTTCACGTTGTGTCTTCTGTGGCGATAAGTTGCGGTGTCTCTCCCTGTGGTCTTGGTTCACTAGAGAAATCTACTTAAAGGGTAGTTGAGTAGATGTCTGTAACAGGAAAATTAAAAAAAACAAACAAAACAACAAACACTAATGTTTGCTTGAAGTTCTTAAAAGCCATCTTAACACAGTATTATAAACACTATGACCCTAAAAAATTCTCTGCTATTGAATCATTTCAGGAATCAGTGACACTAAATAAAGTCTTCAGTAGTTTGCTTGTGTGTCGGAATGTGTTTGTGGAAAGCTTGAGGCTGTGCTCTGGTGGTACTGAAAGCCTCCAGAACAGTTTGAGCAGTATCCTCCTCCCTTTGGTGAAGGTTGTCTTTGTGGCATCCGATGAAAATTAGTATGGCTCTAGTCTCCCCTCCTTATTGTGGGCAGTACTTGTACGGCCTTGTGAAATAGTCGGGAAAATCTGTAGACATTTAGGACTGCCTAATGCTGTAGGTTACTTGCTTTGCAGATGCATAGACATTCCTCACTATGAAGTTTTTCCTGTGGACATAGTCATAACCTACAATGAAACTGAATTATTAAGGATGTTCTTCAAATTTTTACAAGTATTTTTTCTTTTGGTGTAATTTCTAGCACTGCAGTCTTTCCTGTGTTTTTATCAGTAGTGTGGATGCTGAGCACTTTGAGGAATTTCTGTCAGTAATGACTGATGACTTCAATATTATTTGAGTTTTGTTTAATCAGATAATTGTCTTAAGAAATTAGTAACTGGAGGGAGTTCCCAAGTGATACATCTCTGATGGCAGAATTAGACCTGCAGCCTACATACCTTCCCCCCCTGCCCCCGAAATATGTCCTAGAATAGCTTTTGGCTGACTTCAGTGCAGTCTTACAAAGAGAAACTATTGGTGAGAGAAATTATGGGTCATTGAATTAGTCTGGTATGCAAGGTCACTTTCCAGCTCTTCCACATACATTGTGTGTCGCCTTGAGCAGGCAGTTGATTGGGGGATAAAAAGTGGCCCTAATAATGGGTGTATTGGTGGGATTCACTATTTAACTATCAGTGTTTATAGGATCCTTATAGGACCCTAAGGTGGATGAAAAATTAACAGCTTTTTTTTTTTTTTTAAGTCTGTCTGATCTGATGTGTAACAAGACTAACGGTAAAGTGAATCCCTTTTTAGAAACTCTATATTGAAATTACCATCTTATAAAAAACAACAGACAAGTCCTGTCCTGTGAATGTTTCTGATGGTGCTCAAGAGAAGCAGTTGATTTGCTTGGTTTTGGTCAGAGCTGTGTACTTGTATGTTTGAGAGCTGGAGATTGTATTTCTACTAGCCTACAGACAGAGAGAGGCACATGATTGATTCAAATCAGCAATAAATTCTTTTAAATCTTGAGCTTATAGAATTAACCACATTAAATCTATTATGAAGAAACAATTCACTGTGTGAGGTAGGATGTGGTTGCAGCTTGTGTAACAACCCCTTCACTGTGGTGGTAATGCTACAGTTTTTTTCAGCGTTGCAGCATCTACATTTGTCCTTTTGCGTTAGAAGCAATGCTGAATTTCACATGAGTGAAAACTTGATCTGGAAGACCCTTAGCCATCTGTTTCTTTTATACTTAGGATTTTAATGGGCTAGTCCTTCAGAGTTATTCTATTCTTTTGAGCAAATGGCATCCTTCAGTAGCGAAGATGCATTTCAAGACTCAGCAGCCCTCTCCCTAAATGATTTAGAAAGCCTGCACAACTTGCGCAGCCGTTCTGCAAGTTTCAGCAGCACAGGGTCCAGTGGCCGCTTGCAGCTCCGGCAACGAGTAGCTCAGCTTATGGCTTGTGTAGAGGACATCAGCTCGGATGATGAAATTCATGAAGAAGTGTCTCGCACTCTAGATGAAGCTTTCCTTATCTGGGGGAAGAAGCTGAAGGATAAGTGGCAAGAATTCAGGTTTTGTTCCCTCTAGTTGCTTGTTTTTGTGTTGTTGGTTTTGGGTTATTTTAATGCTAGCTAATAAATAGATTTCTGATTTCTGAAAATTGACAGAAAATCTTTGTTTTCTGTAGATAGAAGTTCTGTGGGGAAATCAGATGCTCTTAGGATTGGTTAGCTGTTCCTGCTTAAATTTTATCATTGGTTTTGTGTGATTTTTGTTTGTTTGTAGACTACACTTAGTTACCTGGAATGTGGGCACAGCTTCTCCACCTCCTGATGTCACTAGTTTACTTCAGCTCAATTCACTGAGCCCAACTATGGATATGTATGTTATAGGGTAAGTATATGTTAGAGAACTTGCTTTGTAAGTTTATTGCAAAACTGCTGAGTTTCAACAGCTTACTGCCTGTTACGGGAGGACTGTGCTATGTGAATCACCGCTTGGGAGGTGGTTTAACATTATTGCTAACAGAAGGTGCACTAGAGTTAGTGACTTAGAACAGAGATAATTTATAGCAAGAGAACCTTCACTCCTTTCTGCTATTGATTTGTGACAAAATACAGAATATCTTTTTTTTCTGAACACACGGAGTTTTGGCTGCAGTTTTCTTTGTTGGCATGTAGAAGCATATTCATTTTGATATTAAGGTTATCCAAAATTCAGCATGTTTTAGAGAAATTAGTGCAGGCTTATTAGGCACAATCTGCCATCATGTGTTCCAAATTTTCTTGAAATTTTAAGGTCCTGGTAGTCAGGTTATTTGTCATAACATATCTGGAGTCTAGCATTGCCTTAAACTCCGTCTTCAGGTATATGAGCTCCTTTAACTTTGCTTTTCTCAGTGTTAGATGTGTTAGACCCGTGGATGGGTTAAACTGGTTGTAAATGAGAAACTGAACAGCAAGAAATTTCTGACTTACGCTGAGAGAGGTCTGTTAGGATGTTGTGGTCTGTCTTCTGAAAAGGTTGTATGAATTCTGTCAAAACCAAATGATACAGTGTGAGTAATCTTGATGTATTCAGCTTACAGGAGGTGAACTCAAGAATCACAAATTTTCTGTCTGACTTGGCATTTGATGATCCATGGAGCATTTTTTTCATGACTGTGTTGTCTCCATTGGGATATATCAAGGTAATTGTTTACATCTCTTAAGTGTCACAGCAGCGAAGGAAAATGTCTTCCCCAGCTCCATTCAGATTTTTTTTCCCTCTCAAACTCTCCATAAAAGATAAGTTGATGGTGTTTTTTGCAGGTGTCAGTCACTTCCATAGGTACGCATACGTTAGAAGTGATTCTTCATCACACTTGTGTTTTCCTGTTTTGTTGATAAAGGCAATTTTAATTTTTCTATATTAATAATAATGTCCTTAATTATAGCAGTAAAAATTAGGCATATGTTTTTTCATTTCTCATTTGGAACAGTTGGGCAGTTTTGATACTTTTGCAGCTTAGATGACAAACAGCAAGAAGTTGTTCAGATATACTGGCAAAGGCCTGTGTAAGTGCTGCAGAACCATGTAATGAATAGAAAAATACTTCTGTTGTAGTAAGAACACATTCTCAAGGAACAGAGTAATGAAGGTTATTTAAAATTAAATGTGATGTAAACTTACACTCAACAGCATATTTCTTGTGGCCACAATATCTCTATCTCTCTCTTGTTTGTAGAAAATTTTTTTGCTCTGTGCAATATTGGGGAACTGTATTGTGATGCTTCTAATGTAGTCTACTTAAGTACCTGCTTTCACTATAAATATCCCAAGCAATGGCAGTGATTTTCGTTAAGATTGGTAAGGTTTCCTTTTTTTTTTTTTCCCAACTTGTTTGCAGGTGAAAATAAATTGCATATATGTAAAACAGAATTTTACTGGCTATATATATTTTTCTGAGGACTTTGTTTTTGATTGAAGACCTAGAACATTGTATGGTTTTTTAAACTACAAGATTTTTGGTAGTCTCTGGGCATAAGATCAGCTAAAGTACTACCTATTTTAATAATGCAAACAATAAACATAGGAGGATATCCTGAATTTCTCTAATAAAGAGATATTAAAAGCCTTTTGAATGTTTTATTGGTTTTCTGAATCAAACATTATTTCAGGGTGATTTTGCTGAGATTATTGTATTATCTGCATGCTAATCAGACTCGTAGTTATGCCATTCTTTTAACTGTAATTAAACAAAACAAAGGACTCATTGGGAATTATAAAAAGGAAAAAAAAACATTGCTCATTCTAGTTCAAATCATTGCTGATAAACATTCAAAATCTGGCTGTGAGCTGACATTCAGGCCCTGTATACAGACAGTTAAAAAGAATTCCTAGTGGTATGCGTGGTTGATTTTGAATTCTAATTTATAAATGTGGCACTTTGGACACAGTAATGAATGGATGCTGCCACCTAATGGTTTTCAGCAGGACTTGATTAGCTCTAATAATAAGAGGGGACTGTCAGGCCAGGTCAAAATCAAAACAGGCAGTGAGGAGAGCTGATTCTAGGACTTATCTGGGAAGTTGGCTGAGGAGGAGAGGAACAGTTACCCCTTCTTTGCTGACCTGTGACAAGGTTGGGTATAGAGCGGTAGTAGTTATCCTTGGGGCATTCAGTCCCTTCAATAACAGGGTCCATTTTCAGAGTGTTTGGTTGGAGTCAGTCAATTCTTTCACTGTAAACAGAGTCACACCCCCTCTGTGAAGGTCTTTGCTTGATTTGGCACTACATATTTGTGTGATTTGGCACATAGTGCTAGTTCCAGCAGAGGAGGGATCCATTGTGTTTTGATGTTCAAGACCTACAGAGAGAAGAGGTTTCATGTGGATCTCGGGAAATGTCTGGGGACTGGCCCACAGCAGAATGAAATGTAGCAAATAATAAAGAGACTGAAAGATATCAGTATCTCATGAATAACATAATTATGGAAAGGAGAATACTGGTTATACCAAATGTCTGATCAGATACAAATATTTAAGCATGAACTAGTAATTGAGATCCATCATTTCAATACACTGCTTAATATTTTGTTGGGTTCAAGAACAATGAAATCTTTAACATATATTCAGAAATCATTTAATTGTGTAGATGTGGAGGCAAAGAAAGGAGAGATTCTGTTTTAAATTTTGGGCTGAGTTTTTGTACTTCTCCCGCAGTTGTATAGTCAGTGTTTTTCTTAATACCATGTTTTATTCTAGTGTAGTCTTTCTCTAAGTTCACCCAGCGTAAAATTGAACTACAATTAATATACTTCAATGTCTGTATTTTAAATTGAATCATTATCTTTAAAACAAATACTTAAAATGTATTTTGTCTCTCATGCCAGGAACACTGTAAAGTTCATAAATTTTTAATGAAGAACATCTTTGTTAGACTATTTCCACACACACAAAAAAACCCCAACCCAAACCACAAAAAAACCCCCAGTATCCTAAAGCTTAAACAGTGTCTTACGTGCTCCTGAAGCATCTTTGCTTTGGAAGTGTTTGGTAAATCAGTTTTTACAAGCAAGAATTACTGCTGTTTGCAGTTTATTGATTTTGCAAATGCCTAGGAGTAACTGCTCTGCTTTTTAGGCACTTTAATGGCATTTAGAATGATTAGTTATATGCTGAATGATGTTTCAGTTTGAAAAACTTGCTCCCGTTGGAGGACTTGTAGGTGTGCACTATTAGGATTATAGGTGAGAAATCAAGGATTTGGTTCTTCATGAACAGGATGCTTAAAGGTAGAAACAAGAGGCTGGTGAAGCAGAAGAAAGGTCTTTAAAGGTGTTTGGGCAAGAACACATGTTTTGAGGTCAACTCCATATTTGTAATGTGATGTTACAACTAATGTTAATGAGTTGAGAGATTCATCAAAATTGTTTATAAGCAAGTCTGCTGTAAGAACATATTCTTTACAGCACTGAAACTCGTTTACATTTGCTGTGTCACAGTATTGAAGACAGGCTTGGTGAGGGAATTGCATGACTTCTGCTATGGCGTTCTTTACTTAAAAGCTCTTATGAAGTAGACCCAAGAAATTCCTAATACCTCCCTGGAACTGACCATGCCCTCTTTCACATCTCTTCCAGCTCTCCTCCGTCCGCATGCAGGGATTACTACTTCTGATCTTTGTGAAGCATGTCCACCTTCCCTTCATACGGGATGTTCATACCCACTACACACGCACAGGCCTGTATGGATACTGGGTAAGGAAATATCCGAGGCTTGATTGCCTTGGTTACTTATGCTTGTGGTGGTGTGTGCCTCTAAATGGTTTCATGGTGGGAGAGAGGATCTATGGTTTACTTAAAAATGAATAAACTGACAAGCAGTGAGACTCACTTGTTTGAACCTTGGATGCAGGTGCGCAGCACACAACATAATTTTACCAGTTTATTAGCTGATATACAACAACTTACGTAGGAAGAAATTGTTCATTTAAATCTAAATAGCAAGACTTAAAAATTTATAGGTGGTGTTAATAGTTACATTTGCAGGTGCTAACTATAGTTTCACAGAACGTTGTTCATCTTCCATGCCAGGGGAACAAAGGAGGAGTCACCGTTCGCATGTCCCTCTATGGTCATACAATTTGTTTTATGAACTGCCACTTGCCAGCTCACATGGAGAATACAGAGCAGCGATTGGATGACTTTGAGAAAATTCTGGAAATGCAGTTTGAAGGAGAGAATGTTCCAAGTACCTTGGACCATGAGTGAGTCGTTCAGACCCTGGTCTATCATCTGGATTGTTTTTGTTATATGCTCATGCACTGAAGAGTTTTGTTTTTGGAGTTTTCATCCATAATTTTTATTTTAAATGGTTTTTTCAGCCTTGACCCTGAATCCTGGGAGGAAAAGATAACCTGAAAGATGGAGGTCTATTTTCAAGGCTGTTCTCTTCCAGTTTCAAATTACACTACATTTGTTAGTGTATGTACTGCATGTGTCATGTGCCGGAGAACTTTAGAAGCTAAAGCCTGTTTATACCAAAAAATCCTTTAGATTGCTATTAAATGTTTATCTTCTTCCCTTTTTTGAGGAGATTTGTGTTATGTTTTCATAGAATCATAGAATAGTTTGAGTTGGAAGGGACCTTAAAGGTTCCATCTAGTTCCAGCCCCCTGCCATGGGCAGGGACACCTCCAACCAGCCCAGGTTGCTCCAAGCCCCGTCCAGCCTGGCCTTGAATGCCTCCAGGGATGGGGCCTCCACAGCTTCTCTGGGCAACCTGGGCCAGGGGCTCACCACCCTCACAGTCAACAATTTCTTCCTAATATCTAATCTAAATCTACCCTCTTTCAGTTTACCGAATCACCTACTGTCATCTTCTAAGAGGAAATTACAAATGGCATTAAAATAAAAGTTTTGTTTCTGTAAGGTCAAGTTTGGTGTATCCACTCCTGAACAAAATGTTGAAAGTAAGGATTATCAGAGAGAAGTTAATTTACTTGAAAAAAACAGCTTTCCTGTTGTTTAAAACATTGCTGATAATAGACTCTGGTGCTTTGTAATAATAACTTTCTTTCCTAATAACTACAGAACACCCAGTATGTATCCCTGCTTTCCCAAGACACTAAACCAGAGCTCTGAGTTAGTGGATTAACATAACCAGTTGGTGTATAGGTCATGAATTTTGTGAATTATTTTACCTACTGTTAAAATTTAATTCTAAATCTGTCTCTAATAGAGATGTAAGTCATTAGGAGACTCGGGAGAAGTTAATACCCAGGCAGTAATGAGCAAGCAGCAAGAATGCAAGGGACTTAATTTACTATTTCAATTCCTTTAATTTTTTTGTTTAGTGGCAGGTTATCCCTGTGTAAGCTTATCTATAGCTACTTAATGTTTGTGTTTAAGATGTTTAGATTATGAAATATAAGTGATTAGAGCACCTAATTAGTGTAATGGCTTATATTCTATTGAATTCTTCCTTCGTGTTAATGGATTCCTATAAATCTTCCTTGTTTTTTNTTCTGGTTTGGAGATCTAAACTTCCGGATAGCAGACTATGGCATACATTTTGTCCGAGAATCAATAAATAACAAACGTTACAATCTGCTGTGGGAAAAGGACCAGGTATGTTGTCTTAGTCTGGGGGGTTTGTTTGTTTTGTTTTGTTTTTAATGCATACAAACACAACATGGTAGTTAACATTACCTCTTCAGTTTCTAATTTCTATTAAAGAACACAAATTCAGAGTAGTCATGAGGTGGAACAGATCTAGCTGTTTCCTCTTTCACTTCTCAGTCATAGGCCCAAATTAATTGCAAACTTTTTCTGCTTTTGTTTAGTTTCTTACTCATTTACAATGCTCGTGTTTGACTGAAGATTTCTTTGAACTTCATGCCTTGTGAATTGTTCACCTTAATTTCTCCTCCTTTTTTCTTCTCCCAAGAATTATTTTTAAGAGAAGCTTATTCTGGAATTTGTTTTGAGTAGAACTCCTGCAAAACTTTTAAAAAGATCATTTCAAGAGGCACTTGTAACAAGGCAGTAACAAAGAGGCACTTGTGAACTTACCTTTCCAAATATGTTGTACTGACTGAGGATGTTGAATTCTTCTTGGAAGATGCTTTCTCAGCTCCTTTCCCAATTGTCCTTTAAGCTCTGATTTTTAAACACAATCTTTAAAAGTTACTTTTTATTCCTGCAGTTAAATATGGCAAAAAAGAAGGAAGCATTTCTTCAGGAATTCATAGAGGGTCCTCTGCAGTTTAAACCCACCTACAAGTTTGACCTTTATTCGGATGTATATGATACAAGGTAAAAGCATAATAAGATGAGTTTAGGCATGGAATATTATAATGAATGTGGTACTTGACTAAATGTCACTTTAGTAAGCAAACCTGAATTTCCTGAACGTACTGGTTAACTGGGGATATTGAGCTATTTATTCTGTTAAGCTCATTCAGTGGTCAAATCTAAATAAATGAATATTTCTGGCTGAAGAACCCTGAGCTTGTTGATTGCATGAGGGAAGTAGTGAAACAACCCAGCTTTCTTTTTGGAAAGACTAAATTAACAGAATAAACCAGCGCCTGTTTAAGCCACTTCTCTTTTCGTTCTTTATACTAAAAATGCCCATTGGTTGTCAGAAATGAGCAAAAGGAAAAGAGTAATTACCTGCAATTTTTGTTTTCCTTCTCTGTTTAAGCATTTCCTTTGATACTGCTGGTATTTGAAAATAAATGTAAATGTGTCTTTATAAATTATTTTAAGTTAAAAATGCAGTAGCTTAAGTTTCCAAAGTTTTTCTCTGACACTAAAGTTCGTTGTTAAGTATTAGTCTTATGTTTCAACAGAAGGATAAGTTCCTATCCAAACAGGGGTTTTGTACTGATCTTTTTCTTTACTTCCAGAGAGCAGAAGTCCCTGTTTTGGTTTAAGTAAGAAGAGAACTTTCTGGATTTCATAGATTTGTAAATATTTCAGAATCAAAACAATGCTCCTTCCTGAGCTTTTGATTTGATTTTTGTGAAATATTTGAAAATCAGATGACAGCTGATTTTCTTCAGGGATTTTCTGAACCTGTCTGAAGGCTGTAGTGTTATCTACTCTGCTGTTGCACTTAATATTGGAAGTTTATTCATTTGGATCCAAAGACATTTTGCTCCCTAATTGCTTGTGAAGAGATACAAGGGGACCAGCAGTAAATCCAGTTAACGAAAAATACTTACAATAATCCAAACCTGGACATTCTAAGAATGATTCATAGCCTGATAGTCTGTATTGACTCATTTAAAGAACAAAAAGTATGCTTACGCATACTGTGTGCATTCTGCTGTTGTTAAAGCTAGCAGAGATATTTTGGTCGTATGGAGGGTGATCAGTGAACCACAAGGCAAGCACCCTTGAAAAGTGTGCTTTATATGAAGCACACAGTATTTTGTTATGTTTGATACTTTTTCAATGTGGATTTTGAGGTTTTCTTTCCCATCTAATATGCCGTTTTCTGTAAAATAGAGTATTAACTTAAGCTGTTGTTTTGGTATTTTATTGCACAGCAGAGCAGACATATGGCAGCTCATAAAGATTTCTGTCGGTTTATATAATTACTGGAGTAAGTGGGATATGGCCCCTTAGTCATTTAAAATCTTTCCACCTTACTAAAGGTGAGTCAGACTTGCATATGGGAAGGGGTAAAACAAGAGTATGTTGAACTAAATGGCATTTCCAGTTTATGATGATTTTGATATTCAAAGTTATTAAACTGACAGTTTTCCTTATGCATCCTGCTTATTAACTTTTATAATTCAATCCAGTCCATTCTAATTCCTCTTCCATAGGGTATGATCTTTTCTCCATTTCAATTTGAAGTGATACATCCATACAGAGAGTTGCTGTTAAGTCTTCCTCCCACTACAGAGAGAACCACGAAAGGCTCATGTCTTCTGTTGTTATTGATATGGTATAAAAGGAAACTCTGAATTTGATTACAGTTTGATGTATAGCACAGTTGCAGGTTGCAGGCACAATTGATTATGGAATTTTTAAAGCCTTTTGTTATGAGACAGCAATAGCTCGCAAACTTAAAATGCAGGCTAGTACAAGTTAGAGCAACTTTAAATAAAGCATTGCCATGTCACCTGTGATTAGTATAAGCTACCTAAGTTTGTCCAGTTTTTGGTGTTAAAAGAAACTTCTTCTCAAATGTTTTGAGTAACTTCAAACATCACTCAGACTCTTCCCGCATCTTCCTTAAGTTTATACCCCTTTTCTCAGAATAACAATACATTTGAAGCTTGGGGCGGTTGCTGTATTATCTTAATGTTCTTGCATGCTTTTATGGAGTGTTTTAGGAGAAAGTATCATTTCCTTTATGAAGCCGACTAACCCACTGAAATGCCCTTCTCCCCTTCATTTTACTCCTCTTTCAGAAACCTATGAAACTTATCTGTGGTAAATGGAGTTGAGTTCAAATTAAGGAAACTTTGGTTGTAAAGCATATTGAACAGAGCTGTAAAATGAAGCTTGGATGTGATTACCTTCTTTTATTAATATGTAACTGACAGTCTTTCAACTTTGAGTAGATTCTGCACAGTATTCTTAGCTTTTGGCAACTGTTCTTCTTTTCATTTCACTTTTATCTTACGCTTTTGCAGTGAGAAGAAAAGAAAGCCAGCGTGGACCGATAGAATTCTTTGGAGAGTCAAAAATCTCTGCCAGCATGCATCAAAAGAAGGCGAATTCCCTGAAGAAGAACAGACAATTTCTGTTACTTTGAATAACTATGTCAGTCACATGAGCTATGGCATCAGCGATCACAAACCTGTTACAGGAACTTTTGGACTTGAGGTGCTGTCCCAGTTACGTTGTTAAGAAAAAGTTTGTTTTACTAAGTCTTGCCTTACAGAAGCTGGTTTTCTAAACTTTGTAAGTCATAATCTGTGTTTCATTCTGATTATGATGAAGGCAGCAAATTACTTTCAGGTTATTTCCTTTCACAGACCCACAGCAGGTGTGGAAGAGAATAACTTGAAAAGAAGAACAGAAAGAATGACAGACTTGACTGACTTTAAATTCTGTTCTTTTGTCTAGTTGAAGCCTCTTCTATCAGATCCTTTGGTCACGCTGAATCCTGAGGGTGAGTGGAGCGCAGAACATGATGTTCTAATCAGCTATTCTGCAGTGCCTGAATTCCCAAGCAGCGCTTGGGACTGGATTGGACTCTTCAAGGTAATGTTACCGCATCATGGCTCTTCAATGAAGATGGTGAATATCACTGGAGGAGGTAGTTGATAGTCGTCTGTTACAGGACATTGTGATCCTTGCTAGTGCAAAATTCTCTGAAACTGTGTGTCCTTGATTGCTGTTAGTTTCTGTATGCCGACAGTTTAGTTGCATAGCATGGGAGCTTTTTCGCACCCTTTAAATTATCTGCTAAGATAACGTGGTGATTTATTTAAGTAAAATGGTGCAGAAGCTGTGAAAAGGAATTGTCCTTCTCTAATGCCTGCAGTTCAAAAGATTTACACAGCAAAGAAAGAACAAAACCGAAAGTAAGTCAGTGGAAGGCGGAGAGAACATAGCACTTGCACCCTCTGAGAAACAAAAGATTTGTGCATGCCCCCAAAATGTTTTGATCCTAAAAATGAAGTGTTTTAATTATTTCAGTGAAGTAGTAAACATCTCTCTCATGACTTTGAGTTTTACATGTAGTAGGTTTTTTGTTTCCTTCAGAAGGCTAATGGTTTGCATCTTCCTTTGCAGGTGGCTTTCAGGCATGTGAATGACTATGTTACTTATGCTTGGGTAGAAGATGATGAAATTTCTTCTAACAAAGACAGTAAACAAGTAAGCCAGGTGTATTTCTTTCTAATGTAGTTTCCCATAGAGTAGCATTCAAGGTCTGTTTGTTCCATATCCCTTTCCTCTTACTGGTTCTGTATCCTCTTTCCCAGTCAAAGCTAATTGGGAGTGATGTTATTGATTAAAATCCCTCTTCCCGATTCTTACTAATTTTCAGGTAGTCTAGCATCCATTCTCAGGTGTGATCATATTGCTTAAGGGAATTGATGAAAAAGCAATTTATTCCTGTAGTGACTTTTCATTGTATTAAAATCTACTGTCATTTTATATTTTGGTCCATTTCTGCCACTGAAATAACTAACTGGCCATTTTTCCATCTGATTGTCAAAGTTCCTCAATGTATCCTAAATATTTATTGTGTGCTTTTCATTACAGTTGTAAGTACCTAATGTTACTAACACAGTTAGTTCCAGGTATCTAATACAGCTACAGGTTAGGGTTTCTTAGGCTTTTCTTCATTTTGGCTATTGAGAGTTTTGGTCCCTCTTTGAAAACTGCTGTCTGTTACATAGCTTTCTAGTAGTGATTACATAAGGTGATTTAAACAAACAAAACTTACTTTGAATACAAATGGTCTGTTTCCAGAGGTATTTATCTGAACAAACAGAAATTCAGATTTAATTTTGGAGACACATTGAGCGCAAGGATGGACGAGATTTCCCAGACAGCAATGGAATGCAGTTATTTCTTGTTAGAGATTTTGTAAGTTAGCATCAAATTTACAACAAGAGCCCAAATTGTATTGTCTCAATATTCTGAATCTCAAAATTTCTCTGATACCATGGTTTCCTATTATTAAGCTTAGAAATCTAAGCACTATGAACATTGTTTTAGAAGGATACTGCGGGCTGCGGTTTAGGAACCGTGGGTCTTTAGGATATTACAAAAGCGAGGTGGTGGGTAGGTAGTGGGTTTGCTTTGCTGTTCACGTAGCAGCTTATTGCCACCAGGAGGCAGTTCATCTCCCTCCTTGCTGCTGGTGTGGCCTTGCCCCTTCCCTTACAACAGCTCTGGGTTTCTTCTGGCTTCTTGCTCAACCAAGTCAGCTTGCTAACACGGTGAGGGATATTCGCTTTTCCTCCCTGACTTAGTTTTCAGATGGTTTTGTGGTTTTTGTCCTCATCCTTTTTAGCTTATGTTTAAAAAATTGCCTATAAATAGTAAATGCTGATTTTTATGGTGTCCTGAATGGCAGAGACTGCTTTTTTGTACACTTCTTTCTCTGTGGGAATTGCCCATTGCCTATTCTTATTCTTGTTGACAGGTTTACATGAGTGCTGCAGAAATACCTGATATGGGAGGAGAATTTTTGCTTTGTTATTATAGCAATAATTTGCAGTCAATAGTTGGTATCAGCCAGCCTTTTCAGGTAATATATTTGGAAGCTTTGATTAAAGTTGATGTGATTTTTATTTCTTCGTTTTCATGTGCGTCTGAACATAGGTGTGTGCAGCTGTGTTAATCCTGAGGGAGGTGGCAGCAGAAGTAATTGCAAAAAGGATATGGGCTGGCTAGCATCCCGTAAAAGAATTTGCTGATATGCTAAAAGACTCTGAGTAGCTATTATGGCAACATATTGCTGTGATGAAATAAGACAGGATTCTTTTCTCAGCTTTCATTTTTGGAAGTTTAGGCTCTGTCAGTTAGGTCCCTAGTTTCTGTAAAGATGAGAAGTCAAATCGACTTAAATGCTGCTGAGTTTCTGACAGATTGTAAGTGAACAATTTTATTCACTTTGTGTTCCATTCTGTGGTAGATTTGCACAGAAATACTTCCTGCTATTTAGTCACTTGAATTTGGGAAAGACAGAGCAACTGGAACTCAAGTTATTTTTCTAACAGGCTTCATTTAATTTTTGAAAGGATGACTTAGCCTGCACAGACTAGATGAAGTGACTGAGCATTGCTTTTTCTACACAAGCGTCTTTTGCAAAAATCGTTTTGTTTGTTCTACTTTTCCATGCTGTCATGGCTATGGTAATGTGTTGTAAAACGGTTAAAATGGAAGTTCTGCATTGTTGTTCGATGAAGGGTTTTAGAAGGCTGTGAAACTCCATTACCTTAGGGGATACAGTAGTGAAAGTTACTGGGCTGGCTGTTGTATCTCAGTGATACTGTTCATATTTTTCTTTCTATATTGGTGAGAAACATTGCAGAGTCCAATATTTCAATTGTCTCTGAGCAAGATTTACTATAAACTCTGCAGTATGATTGTCAGTTGTATGTGGATACAGCACACCATATGCCTGCCTTTTTGCGTGATGCTTAATGTTTTGGTATCAGTTTAGTGGGTTTTTGCTAGATTCTTTTTTTTTAATTTCAGAATTTATGCATAGATGCATCACTCTTCATTTTCTCAGTTTATAGCAAGTATGTAAGACATCTTTATATAATGGTGTATTGGTAGTATAGAGCAACACAGTGTTTCTGAATGTGTTAATTTGTTAATTACTGTCTTTCTTCTAGATTCAGCCTAACAGAACATTAATTGAAAAGGATCTGACACAGGAAGAGAACAGTTGGATGCAGAAACCTGACAATCTGGAATCGCATAATGAGTTCTGAAGGCAGAAAGGGCATTTAGTGATCCTGATTCAGGTGTCAGATGATTCTTTATGTTTTAGCGATTATAAGCTTTTACTCTTAGAAGATGGAGTAAGACAGTGCAAGTAAGACAGGTAGGATTATTCAGAAACTTTGTGAGCTCATAGAAGATAATTTATTGTGGAAACAGATATTTTTATTGTTACAGGGAGAGTAATGCTCTTGCACTGGATGAGAACTGTAAAAATAGCACCTAATGAATGCTGTATGTTTTAAGGTGATAGACATTTCTAATACAATGATTTAACCTAAGTAAGTTGCAATTGGTAATAGATTTTTTTAGGCTTGCTCCTTTTTTGTAGAGGATATTTTATTTATGATATGGTATTTGCTATGCTGTAACCACTTAATCGTTGATTTCCAAATTTTTAGTATAAATGAAGTTATTTAAAAAATTATTTATTAGGTACAGCTAGTTAGCTTGTTTTAAAATTTTATTTGACTTTCAAATGTAAGCTGATTACCTTTTGGGAAACACGTGTGGCAACAAGTCACATGAAAACAAAATCTTTGGAGTGTGTGAATTCTCCTTTGGTAGTGGATCCCTTGTCTTCATGCCTTACTGATAACTGTTTGTAGGATTTTCCATTTCTAATTTTTCCAGATTGAGATACATTTATCAAAACACACTTTTCCTGATTTTTTAAAATTCTTTTATAAAACAATTTAGCAATTTGCCTATTGCGTTTCTCCCTCTGATTTAAAGAAGTAAAACCACTTTTATACTAGTCCCTGGCTCAGAGTTAATCAGGATCCCACAATTTCTGAAAGAAATTGTTTAAGTTGAGAAATGCTTTAGCATAGGTGAGCAGACCATAGTTCAGAAAGCACTTATTGGCAATGAGCTCATGATCATGGTACTAACCCCAATTGTTTTCTCTTGTCATATCGAATTTAGACAGTTAAAGCCATATTTAAGTACTGCCCTGGTATCATCCTGCCACATAATTGCAACACTTATGACAGAGCTGATGGGAATTACAAATGGGGAATTTCAGTGGAACAAGTTCTTTTCTTATGGCATAATCCGTGCTACCAGAATTGTAAATCTCTTCAATTTAGAGAAATCTGTCTGCAAAATTTCTGTTTTTCTAGAGGTGCTTAGATCTTAATGTATCCTGTGCACTTGAGGGTGGAGGTGGAATAAAATAGATATGTACCTTTGAAAATCTGGAAGGTAGTTAGCTTCAGAAATGGTTTTGTTTCTTGATGAGGAAATGGAGATGTTTGGAAAGGATTGGAAGAGGCACCAACATTACACAGAATTGCAGACTGCAGTGCTGGAAAAGAGCACTTGTGAGTCTCCCACGTTCTAGATACACAGCTTTGAGCTACCTACTGTGTATGGTAAGTAAAGTTAGTTACTAATCACTGTCATGTTGGTTATGGATAGAAAAGAGAAAATTTAGTTCAAGTGGAAGAGCAAAGCAAAGGATGTTGGTGTGTTTATGCTGGAATATTGCTTCAGAACTGAATGGATTCCTTTTTTTTTTGTCCCCTCAAAGCCTTAGTATTTTTCAAGGTTCTTTTGAGATAGAAGGTGAACATTTTGATATTGACATTTGTTGTGCAATTACTTGCTTATATCACTCACTGTATAAAATCTTCTGCGTTCTGGGTGTCTTTGTATACTGTGGAAACTATAATATAGGTTCACTGGTTAGATAGTTGGTTTGAGAACACTTAGCCTCTGTAAATTTTAGGTACTCGTATCTCAGCTTAATACTTGGTGTTGGAACTGTTTCCAGTTTTAAATAGTGAGGGCAGGTTCAGAGGATAGTGTTCATTGCATGGATTAAAACTGCCTTGAGGTTTAAAGTTTGTACATTCCTATTATACTTTGGAACAATATTAGAAACAGTTTTCACATTTGTACTGGTCTTACAAGAATTTGTTTTGCACTAAATCTTTCAGATATGTGACTTTTCATGGCAATTAGGGCATCAGACAAATCCCTGCCGAATTGCAAAGAACTTTTGCAGTTCCTGAGTTATACTCTGTTTCTGATTTTACTTGTGTAACTGTATTACCGTACTCCATGCGAGGAGATTCTGTGGAGAGCTCAAAGAACTGTGGTCTTTGAATTCCACACCACAGCTGGCGATTTATTGTGGACCAAGATCCAGTTTCTTCTAATCAGGGTGCATCTGCTGTTCATGAGCAGCTCGGAGGGGGAGCCATACAGCCACTTCACATGGGCAAGAAACTCAAGATCCTTAATGTTGTATGAGAGCTGATAACCCTCTCAATCACTGGACATAGAAGCTGCATTTTGTAAACTAATCCTTTGAACCACAGGACTTCACTGAAAATGCCCACTGCAGCTGTGATTGAATCTGCTTGTGTGTTAGTAGGATGCTGCACAGAACTGTATACTTCTTTCTTAAGTATTATGCACACAGTAGCACTTTCGTTTACTACTGTTACCTATGGTAGCTTTTCAAACTATTCCATGACCTGTAATGATGCAATTTCTGATGAAATTTATCTTTCTTAAAACACCTTTAATTGGATGTTATAATCACTGGAAATGTTTTTATACTCATGTGTTTTCTTTTCATGTACCACTAAAATAAATCCTGGCAGTGAAGTGTTCTATGTGGCCTCTGTTAATTTGAGAATGAACACATTGGTTCGGGTGGGGAGGATTAATTCCTGCGTGGTAACCTTTTTCCAAGAAACTTTGGTCATGTTTAATGCGTAGGTACAACAGTATTTTAGAATGGAAATATGTCGGTAATAACATACGTGGTAGGGCTTTGGACTGCAAAAGACGGTCAAGGACAAATATTATTTTTCTTCTGGACAAAGCAGATTCATGTAATACTTTATTTTTCATTTAAATGAGTTCAGTATTAAATGGACTTCTGTTTTGGATTTTCTTTCCCTCCTCCCCCATTGAGGAGGTTTTGATATTTTCCTTGTAACAATGCTGAAGCCACTTAAATTTTTTTCTTAATTTGTAAGAACAAGTTCTTCTAAATGCACTTTTTCACAGTATGATTTGAGATGTCTTTTTTCTCTTTGTGAAAGATCTGACACATTGTACTTTGTTTTTTAAATTTTGTATGTTTTAATATAAATTTGCTATCAAATAATTTCCATCTGAGGGTAACTTTTCATAGTTCCCTGCTGTTAGAGAATTTATTTTAAAATAGGGAATATGTCTGCCAAGGAATAGTATAGCCTTATTTAACTTCCATATATTTCTGATTCCTAGCTAACCTCAGGATGTGCAGTGTATCATTTCACATAGATAGTACAGCTCTGTGTAAACAGGAAATATTTCTAAGATGTCTTGCGTGTTTGTTAGACCCTAAAAATACGTTCTGATAAAAACTATTGTTTCTACTACCACTACTTCCTTCTCTCCTCTTGGGCACTAAGTGACACTCAGATGAACTTGTCTTAATTAATATACTGCAGTGGAAAGGTCAACTGAACAAAGCCTGAATTAGGTTTTCCTTGAGAGAGGAAATGATAGCTTTTTTGAGAACTCTGCATTGCTAACAGGAATATATCTGATGGCCCTGTCTGTCCTTGGGTATGGGGGTTCGCTGTTTGAAAGTGATTGAAATGAGGGGATTTCTTTTGTGATAACAAGATGTAGAGATCACAGAAAGTTCCTGGTACTTATCACGGCATGAATACTGATGTTATTTAACTTTATAACTCATGCATTAAGCAGATAATATCCTAATTTCCTTATATCTGTTTTTTTCTTTATACCAATCTTGAAAGAGAACGGAGAAAAAGATTTTTGTGTAACGATGGAAGTGTTTAAGGCCAGTTGTCTATACGCACACCTTGCTTTCTTTTATCTTGGACTCTCTCTCTACAGGCGGAAGCTCAAACATTAGAGCTGTGTAGTACACGGTAGTGCAGTGTAAGTTCTTCTTTGGGTGGCTGCTTTGGTACCCCTTGAGTTACTCTGGAAACTGATCTGCTCAGGAGCTATGCTGAACTTATCCCATCAAATGCTTCAACTTTAGAAAAGTCACGTATCTGTGTGTACATCCCACCTTCCTATATTACAGTGGAACTGTCATCTTCCCCTTATGAGGTCCCTGTAATTAAGAACATCTCATATGTGCAATCTAGACAGTAGCAAGAGAACCTGTGTGGGAGCTTTTGAAGCACAGGTTGGAAGAATCACTGGAGGAAAACAGGGAAGTCAGAAAAAGTATGAGATCTGGGAATGCAGACTGGCAACAGGAAATGCAGAGCTGTGGGAAAAAATCAGAAAATAAGAATTTAATAGCACCACAAAAAGAAGAAAAATACAATAGCAAATATTTTAACCTGTTAGCCATACTTTGTTTGAAACTGACAGTTATCAAATACAGACATCAGCCCTAGTAGGGAATGCTTCAGCATTGTTTATCAAATATGAGCTTTATTGTAACTGTGGTTTTAAAGTGTACTGCTTGGTCTCCGCAGAGACCACATGATGTTCCTTTCTTCCCTCTTCTGTTGTGTTCTCTTTTTTTCTTTTCTTCAGCCTCTTTCTACTTTCTTTATCCTTTTCTTTTTTTCCTCTTGTTCTCACTTACTTGTAGCCTGTTTTCAGAAGTTTTTTTGGACATAATTCTGGTATCTGCGTCACAGAAATAATTCCAGTTAAACAGCCCTCATGTTCCAATTTCTCTGTAAAGGAAGGGTAGATGAGATAGGCTGGGTATTGCTCCATATTTATACTGAGTAGGGCGGGTTTGTTTGGGGAAGTGACAGTGATGAGTTTTTTAAAATGTGATAAAATCTTTTTCAGTAGATCCCTATATTGGGAAGAAAGTGGTCAAGGAAACACTTGTTGGACTAGAACAATCTTGTCTGTAACAGCTAAGGGAAGTATAAGAATAATTCCAGGTATGAAACACAGAATAGTGACAACCCATTTGTTTTCAATTACTGAACAGAATGATGTTCTCTCTGCTCTTGAATGGCCAGGTGCTTGTTAATCTTAACATCTAGGTAGTTTTTTTGACAGTGGAATTGGTTTGTAGTAGAGTTGAAAGCTGAAATTTGGCTCTTCCAAGAAGATTGAAGGAATTGTCCCCTAACAGCAAGTCATAAAATAGCTGAGATTTAGCCTGATCTCTTTTCTCCCCAGTCACCAACACCTGTTAGGGGGTGTATGGTGGGGGGTCATAGTCTAGTACTGCATGAATACATGACATGGGTGTAGTAAAGCTCTGTAGTTGCACTTAAACCACTGCTCACCAGATTATTTTCCTCATATTCATAGTAGGATTTTTTGTGCAGTAACGTGCAAGTTAATTTCCTTTGTCATGATTAGTTAACTACTCAAGGATTCAATTAATAATGATTTTGTTCTGCAGCAATTTGAAGAACTTCCTGTAGTTACCATGGGAGCAATCAGTGTTTTCTATTGCTCTATCTCTAAACCAAATATCTTGGAGGCAAAGATGAAGAATCTTTTCTACATAAAATCTCTTGATATATTTGTAAAGTTTACCGTATGATTGTTTCGTGCTAATACCTATGAAACGGCATCCGCAGCAACTTGATTTTTCTAAGTCCACTGGGACTAAAATGGAACATCAACAAAGTTTGCGGCCATAAACAGGACCATAAATTCAGGCTTCTTGGAACTGTCTTGACACGTTGTAACTAGTGGAAACTAGTCTTGAACTTAATTGTTGTTTCAGCTCACACCTACACTTGGTATAAATACAGCGGTTCATCTCTTCCTCTCACAACAGGGCTCTGAACCAAAGATTGCAGTTAGTCAAGGTCTTCTCCCACATTACTCAGGGAGTTCTGCTGCTGTGCTTTGAAATCGGAACTATCCATAACGAATAGAGATATACTAACTTACCTTGGAAAGATGGAACTGCAAATCGAACGTATTCCTACAGGAGAAATCATCCGCGTGGTTAGTCGCAATGGAGAACGCAAGACTGTAAGCCTGGTTTTTATTGTTCTCTTTTCCCTTCGTGTAGCGTTAGTTACACGATTACCGGTTTGGTAACCGTTGTTCTGAACTGAGAAACGCTAGTGCAAAAATAAGAGGGCTCTGCGAGACTGAGTGACTGTGGCTGTGTTGTGAACAGTTTTCTCTCACTAGGATGAAATTGGTAGCGATGAATGTTAAGTGACTGGGAGTTTAGAACATGTATTAAAGTGTATTTCCTGTAGAAATACTTCAGTGCACTGAAGTTGGCGTGACTTGCAGTTGGTGTATTGGCCCACCCGTATTTATTCTATCGGAATTCTGGGAGCACTTTCAAACTACAAAGGAAGGGAAACAGCTTTGAAAAGAGGATTTTGATCCTCTTCAATATTGATTGTCCATGTTGTCACTGGACTCGTGCCCTGAATGTTATAGGAAGGTTCACATGTCAAAAATTCAGCAGTAGAGGAACATATTAATGAACTGTTATTAATATCTTGAGGAACAGGGTATTCTGTTAACTTGTGAATTTTTTTTACTTGGGTTCAGGGTTTGTTTGTGAGCAAATGGAAAATCCGTGAGCTGATTATTTCTGGTTTTGACACGGTAGATGTAAATAGTTAAGAAAGACACAGTACTTTTATGAGAATAATTGCAGTTTTCGGTACTTGGAAGGAATGACCATTCTGTGTGTTTTGCTTCAGAATATTTTCTAACTGGATTTGTATACTGCTAATTAAAAGAATCTAAAGAGAAGGAACTGTGTAAAAACTTTTTAAAATGCTCCTTATGTTTAAATGTACCTAAATGCAACTGTGAATGTATATCTCTTGTCATAGGTACTTATAAACTGTTAAATAGCTCTTCAGTTCTGGTAGCAGATTGCTCTGGGCAGAGCATCTCGTACCCAAGTACACATCTGCTCGTGGTGCTGCAGTTTCCTAGCATTGTCTTTCTAGTAAGTAATCTGAAACTCGATCTGAAAATTAGCTAAGACATTTACTGTGTGGATTACACAATTGTTAGGCAGAGTCATTTTACTTCAGAAAAAAAAAAAGAGAGCTCTGCCTTGCCGGGAGAGGAGATAGTGGCAATTCTGGTATTCTTTGGTTTCCAGTAACTGGTCCAGGAATGTTACAGATTTATTTGTAGTGACAGTAGAGGACACTGGCTGGACTGAATTGTCTTTCCCAAAGGGAACCTCATCCCGAGTAGCATGTGCCAGGATCCTGGGGGAGACATCAGAGAGAAAAAAGCTATTAGTTCAGCTTTCTAAAAAGTTTTAAATACTCATTGACAGTCCATAAAACTGTAATTTGCAACTTTGAGGGCAGCAGTCTGTATTTGTCAAGTGCTGTTGGTGCTGTAGGAAGAAAAGTAGTTTCTGATGTCCTGGGCTTTAGTACAAACAGAAGCTCATAGTTGAAGATACTTTAAACTTCTGCAGGAATGGAAAATGCGGAGCTTTACCGTTTCAGCTCCGTGTGCTTCAGGCTGTTAGAATTAAATCCCGTGCAGAGCTCCCTGTGGATACTGGCTGGGCTGCCTCCGATTTGTCGCGTGTATGTGAGACGAACCAAGACGCGTGTTGCCGCACGGTGACCTGCCTTCGCTCTGGCTTTGGAGGATCACTCCGGAGCGTGCTTTGCCCCGCGTCCTCCTCGGAAAGACACGCTTTTTGACGATTCCCACAAACGGGCGTCGGCGGGGAAGGGATGGTAAAATTATCTGTAGTGCGCTGGAGGGGACAGGTGCGTCTGTCATTGTAAGCGACCGGAACGCGAACCGACGTGGTCCGGAGCCTTATCAGCAGGATGCTCCTGTCCCGAACAATGTAATCACTGCGAGCGGGTTCCTGCCGCCACCGCGGGCGGAGGGGGGTCGGTGCTGCGGAGCCCAGCGCTCCCCGCTCCCGCCCGCCCGAGGGAGAGGAGGGGGGGGATCTGCCGGTCCCCGCGGCCTCCCCGCCCCCGCGGAGCTGACGGCAGGTGAGGGCGGAGGCAGGGCCGCGGCCTCCCCGCCCGCACTCCGCATGCCCGGCGCTCGGACATGCTCACTAGCGGCGCGGCGCGGGCTCCCGTGGGCAGTCGGTGCCGAGGGGCTGGCGGAGCCGCCGCAGGGCCCCGAACCGTGAGTCCCGGGGCCGCGGAGCGCAGGGGAGGGGGGCGGCGAGCGGAGGGGAGGCGGTGNCGCCCCGTGTTCACCGAAAGGCGCCGGGGCTCGGCCACATGGCCGCGGGCTGGCGGGAGCACGCTGCGGGCTCGGGGGCTGCCCCGGGAGGTACCGGGGGGAGCTGGGGGTGGCACCGGCCGGCGCCCCGGGGAGGGCGGACAGCCGCGGCTTGGCCGTTCCCCCCGAAGTCAGCGCCCTTCCCGGAAACTCTGAAATTTCCACGGTAGAAACAAACGACCCTTTCAGAGCAACCGGCATCCGGGCGGCCGCACGGCGTGTCCCCGGCAGCCCGGAGGAGTCCCTCCCCTCCCCTTCCGTAACGTTCCGAAATACACTCCGGTAACGCTTCCCTGGTTGTATCCCAAATATAGCCAGCTCCTGCCTCGGACGGGGTGAATCCTGCCGAAGCAGGAGTGAGAAAGGTGTGTTTGGGCGTGGGGGCAAGAGAAAGGCTGCTCCGGTGCTGGAACGTGGCCGTGTCACGGCCGGTGTGTCAGGGAGGTCCTGCCTTATTCTTCTGAAGAAGGGTTTTCTGTATGTTCTCCAGCTGTTGTGTGCTCACTGGTGATATGTCCCGCTGTTGATAGCACTTACATTTATGCTGGAATAATTCTTCCTTGTTTGCCAGTGCTTGCACAGGTGCCTAAAAGCGCTTCTTGAAGAAAGCTCGGTGTTCTTAGTCCTCTCTTGTAGGTGGAGATGTTGTCAAACACCATAACTTCTCTAGCTTAGAGCAGGGGTCTGTGTCCGCACTAAGACTGGAGGGTCCCCGTCTGTTGTGCTACTTTCTGTGCCAGTCTTCCCCTTTTCTAATACGTGATTTATGGAAGGAATCTGACTCTGCGCTGAATGAATGTCTCATTCTAGTAACCTGAACTTTCCGAGTAAGCCAGCTTGATCTGCATCCTAGTGTTTAGGGGGATTACAGGATAAAAATGATTCTGAGTTACATTACAGAGATTATTCTCGTTTTTATTCTTTCTATGATAGTCGCTTGAGGTGGAAGGCTTCTCCAGAACTACTTGTAGATGACAGCTGCCTGGTTTTAGAAAGTGACAAATGAGAAAACTTGCTTGTTTGGTGGGACAAGGCATGAAAGCAGAACCACATTGGGAAGAAAGGCATTTTTCTTTCATCTCCTTTTGGAGCAATAGACAATTACCAGCTGTCAGCACTTTTTCAAAACTCTTTTAGAAACTGCCTAAGGCTTATAGAACTGATGAGTTCTTAATTTTTACAGTAGGCCCTGGTATGGCAACCACTGTCATAAGACTTAAGGATTTTCAGTTTTGATACTGGATGTAATCCTGTGTTTTAGGGAGGGCCAATGTAAATATAAATCTTGTCTTCTGTTCTGCCTCTTCTGCCAATGGAATGCTAGGCTGTATGCATGCTATCCTAATTTATCATGACGTAAAGGATAGATTTTTTTTTTAAAGGAAAAAAAGGTCTGAATCATAATACACTAAGGGAGTGAGAGATCCGATGTGACTCAGATCCAGAGTGTGCAATTTCTGTTGTCTTTTGCATAACTAATAGCAAAGAAACATGTGATTTGTGATGTGCCATCAGAATTTGTAATCTCAAAAAGAGAAATCATAGATCTGACAAAATCATTCAAGTCAGGTAGAAGTTTCAGGATATTTTTTTATTTATTTATTTATTTAAATTTGATCTAAGCCCACTGGAGGAGGGACAGGAAAAAACTGGGGGCTAAGGAAGCTTAATAACAGATCAAATGTGTTTCTTTTAATGAATGAGCTCAAACTCTGTGGAGGCCTTTATGCAAAGTTAAGATAGTCTCAGTCTTGTTCCAGTAGTATTCACACATTCAAGATTTTTCTATTGTTTGTAGTGTGATGTTGCTTATAGGACCCGCCTCATTGTGTTGGGAACTGTGTGCTTTCTAGGAACTGTACAAATTCCTCTACCACTGTCAAAATGGGCAGTCTGTTTCTCCTGCATTTGTTGCAAACTGCAGCAGCTGGCCACAGTCACGGAGCAACGTATAAACTATAGGTCCCCTGCGTTTCAGTCCATTGCCCCCTCCCTCGGCCGAGTGCTCTCACCTGGCAGTTTTGAATAGTTCCAGCATGCAAAATGTTGAGGATCGCTGGGCTTAGAGCACTTTGCCTCCCGGTTTGAAGGAGTAACAGGTGAGGACTGTTCACAGGGTGTTTTCAAATAACTAATGCCTTCTGTAGGACAAATTTATATTTGGGAAAATGCAATGTGTTACTGGTGCTTCAGAAAAGGAGTTGGAGAGAACTTAAAGTATGGCAGATTTTCCTAAGGATGGTGTGTCCCACTGCCCTTTGTAAGTGGTGCAAACGTAACTAAATCACTTGTCCTTTCATACAAGCTAAAGAACCATTCATAAAGGTGTATTTGTATGTTTCAGAAATGTTGCTGTGGGGAAAACCCTTTGTCTTGTGCTTTGGCTTAACTGTATTGATGACAGTCAAATGTGTTTAACTTTTCAGAACCTCCCCAAATTAAAACTGAGTAGGCGAAACAAATAGGTAATTTGTCTGGAGCAGTTTCCCAGCTCGTTGTGTGAGCACATGAACGTCTCTGCCTGCACAAAGAATACGATGGCACTGGAAGAAACGTCTGGGATCAGATTGCTCTGTTGGTAGCAGCAGTGCTTTGTACTGGCGTAAAGCGACTGCAATTATAGCATGTTTGTCTTCCGTCAGGGGTTTTACTGTGTTATATACTGCATTACAACCACCTCGTGAGTGATGTGGTTGGTTTTGATGAGGATTACTATTCCTGACTTCGATAGAAACCATACATCTAACCTTCTGTCATCTTTTCTAGTGGATGAGGTTTGCATGGGTTGTCTTTCTGTGAGATTGTGATACAGCTATGTTTCTGCCCGGAGGGAGCCACTTTTACTGTGCCTCTGTTTGGATTGAATGATCTCTCTGCTGGAAAATAGCCTGCTCTATGTTTTGTGCTCTCCTTGTTGATGCATTAGTGGGGTAGGTGGCCAGCTCTTCCCAGAAAGCATTAATAAAGATGTAAGCAAGCACTGTAAGTAAATGGGAAAGGCCAACAAAGTTTGTTATGACAGAAGGTTCTGAGTGGACAAATCTCAAGTAATTTGTTACAAGTGACTCATGTTCTGTGGGGGTGGAAAGTCTAGTATTCTTTAAAGCCCTGCCCTGCATTATTTAAATACTCTTCAATACACTAAGGAGCAGCAGGGCCAGTACCTTTTCTGTTTAATATACATCTTCAGCATAGACTGTCCTATATTAAATTCCTGTACTGGAAGGCGATAAGGGTTAGCATTTAGAGCTCCTGTGACATTCCTGCATGCATGGATAGCTGTCCCTGGCAGCTTTTTTCTTCAGGAGAGCACTTGGTCATGTGTGAATGACCAGCTAGCTGTTCTTCAGGGGGACACTTGCAGCCCTTTAACCGGTACGTTGACCTTAGTCCAGCTTGGCCACCGCCCTTCCTGTAATTCAATTCAGCAGCTGGTAATAAATGGCCATAGATTTTTAGCATTTGGCAGTACCTTTGGAGTGCTACAGTGTTTGCCTTCTAGGCAGTAAGATCCTGGAGCTGGGCGATACAGCAGCCTGCAGTTATTGGAAAGTTTTGTAACCAAATGGGCAGTCTAATTGTTGGTGGCAAAGCATGTTATGTCATGTCAGAATGTGTTCTGATTTTTGCCATGAAATGGATAGTCTATAAATGACAAAAAAATCCTCCATCCATGCTGTCCCAAACAGATATCTTTTTTTTCCTCATAAAAGTGCTTTCTAAAATCGTTGCTAGGCAAAAAGATGCATGTGGACACAAAGACAATTATGGCCTTCAGCCTGCTGTTTGGATGCACACTGGACATCATAAGCTATAGCTGCTTTAAAAGGCTGTGCCTTTAAATTATGATTTCAGTAATTTCTTCTGGAGGCACTTTTCTGGTAAAAGTTTACCATGGATGTTTGACTCTATTTCCTTGTAGTGTTCTGACCAGAGATTTCACCCTTACAAAAGGTGATGTAGAGATGTGGTCCTAATCTTTGTGACAGTGTGTACGTAGAGCTGGAGAACAGCCTTTGTAGTGGTTTTAAGACTTCAGGGAAACCTTTGCATCTTAGCAGCTGAGGTTGCATTTCATTAGTTAGAGTGATCTGCAGTGCCTTATGCCAGCTGACAATCACCAGGTGTATTTGTCCATTTTACTAATGAAGAGGAGGATTATTGAAGGAGCTGTAATTCAACCAGAGAGCAATGTTTGTCAGAGGATTTTGGTGAGCTTGCTGTTGCATTTTTTTTGTCGTTACCATAAACTCAATATTTTATGGTTGTCTTTATGTCTGTTTTCATTACCACCTGCTGCCTGGTCTAGATGGGATATTCCTGTCCAAGAAAGAATCTTTACTTCAGAATTATAACGACAAACTGAGAACAGTAAAGAGGGTAAACTCGGCTCTCGCTGTGTTTATTGTTCGTGGCTGAAGGGTCCCGTTAAGTCAATGTCCAGTTATATAATGAGGAGATAGTGATCTGTTTAGCTTTTTAGAAAATTAAATTCCACTGAAACAGTATAACTGGAACCATAGAAGTAGGAGGAAAACTATTTTCCATTCTGAAATATGTCTTTGTATAGCATTGCGAGTTCGGTTTTTAAACTCGCTAACAGTACCTAATAACTTCTACATTATACAGTCTACACTGAGTCATTGTTTACTCAGGGAAATGACTTTCAACAGCCAGACTTGTTTGCTAACTTTAATAACTAAAATATGCAGTTCCACGCATTATAAAGCAGCACACTATAATCAACATTTTTTAAAACCAAAACCTGATACCTATTTGCAACACCACACAATGTTGCATTATAAGTAGTATTTCTGCAGTTCAGGTTTTGATCTGCAGCAAAGGCTGATTGTCCGATGGTGCAGTTTTGAGAAAAGGGAGAATTATTGCACAAAAATATTGTTGTGGGGTTTTTCTAGAGTTTTATTGAATCTTCCAAATTAGAGACCAGAAAGCCTTGTTCTCTGTCCACACATCATGTTGTTTTAAATAACAAGTTGTCTTACACTCTTAGGATTTTGGAGTCTGTTCAGAATTGCCTCTTCTGCATCTTGGGAGGGAAAGCCACACCTTTGCACCAGGAAGCCAGGAATTCTCTCTCTGACAGAACTGGAACTTAGACAGCAAAACAGATGTTTCTTTTGCCTTATTTTAAGCGAGCGCTGAAGTTTGGTTGCGAGTAGTTTTCTTGCCTTTTCTTGACTGTTTATCTGCTGGTTTGTGTTCACACATTATTTTCTCACGGTTATTACAGGTAGCGTTCCTACCCATCCATTACAACTATTAGGATTATAATAACAATCAGGGTTTGTATACTGGATTGTTTTTTGGTGTGCTGAACAAACAACGCCAAGTGCACACAATGCGATATAATGGAGTTTCTCCATCGGTTTGTTCATGCGGGAATGAAGTGGGGGCAGCTAAGCGTGCTGGACTCGCGTGTGAAGGGACAGTGTGGGAAGAGTGTTTGGACTGTTAAAATGTAACTTTTGAAAATATTTCAGATCCTCCTTTTGAATTTACACATTTCTGAATTTTGTGGTTGGTTGTCTTTCCTTCAGAGCTACAAAGTACCATGTAATTAGAAAAATATTGCAATTTGGAAGAGAAGATTCAGAGGAATATGATTACTGGAAAAGCATAGTAATGTATAATGAAGAACTGCTTTTACATCTGTTGCATCTTCCCAAAAACAGCAAACAAAAAAAGTACCTATTGCATTTCTCAAGTAAACCAAACACTGCATTTTGAAGAGTGTATTTAAAATGTGTATTTTTGATTTCTCCAAAAGTCACAAACTTTTTTGGCCACAATTTTGTTTAACAATAGAAAGGAAAAGTTAAGGTCTTGTTTGAAAATGAGGGTAAATATAAAATACGTGACTTCAAAATCCCCATTTTATTTGTGCATGGATTTGTTGCTCTTCAAGTTGGAGGAGGGGATCAAAAGCAAGTTCTGCAGAGAAGTACAGAGTGTGTTTTTGTGTGCCTGATAGTAGCACTCTGTGGGAATGCAGATGATTTCTAACTTTAATCTTGCTGATCTTCTGTCTGGAAAGCTCGTGGATAGGAACTGGGAACAGCAGCTTATGGAGCCAATAGCAAAACTAGAACATCTATTATTTGTTTAAACAAGCATGGTAGGGGTTTGCATCATCCCTAAACCCTATGAAAGCGTTGCTTTGAAACTCTGATTTTTACCATCCCAGGATTTCTTGTATTTTACTTTTGTACCTCCATTAACACAATTAACTGTACAGCGCTGTGAGAGTCCTAGCAGGATTTGGAGGTACTGAGAGAGGCAGCCTGTTTCCTTGGGCGTAAGATCATGCTGTGATGCCTGTAGGATGTCTGGATGGATGCTAGCTTGTTTCTGGTCAGCTAGGGCATAGAAGGAGAAGTCAAAGTATGGATGCATATATCAAGGTGAGACACTTTACAGGATAGGGGACTTACATATTCATAACCTTAAGGGGATTTGAATATTTTGTGCTGGCTGAAGGGGTGGGAATCTGAAAGAGATTAGAGGCCAAAAACGTGTGGGAGGCCAGAAAGAAAAGTGGAGGCTGGAAAGGGGTGGGAAGCCAGAAAGTGAAGTAGAGACCAAAAAGGAGTGGGAGGCCAAAATAGTGTGGGAGGTCAGCAGGAAAAGTACAGGCCAAGAAGAAGGGTAGGCTGGAAAAGTTTGAGGGGGATAAAAAGGCATGGGAGGCAGAAAAGGTTGGGAGGCCAAAATAAGCCTGTATCATAGATTCGACTAAACTTATTTTGCTCTCGTTTTTGTCTCTGCATCCTCCTGAAGTAGTGGATCCACAGACTATTTAGCAGAGCTGAAGAAAATTAAAGCTTAGCCTTATGCAGTAGCTTGGAGACAAATGCCTGTATCGTGGCTCTTTCATTCTTTCAGTTGGTGCTTAGTTTCAGCACAATTTTGGGTTCCAGCAGGAAGCATTTATTTAAATTGTTTGAAATCTTGGTCATTACAGAAGCATGGATGAGCAGTAGCACTGTCTGTCAGTTAGATGTTGGCTGCCTTAAAATACTATCCTTTAAGATCACCAGGATGTCTCCTCAACTCATAGAAGAAGCAGTGCTCTCATGACTGCTTACGCAGGGATTAGAGAAACTAGAAGCAATTTGGGATAATAGATCATTTATGCAATTTTATGAGGTATTTCTAAAACAGGTGTATTAGAGTCCCTAGGACATTTAAGAAAAACATGTGACAACATAATGATATGAGCACAATATCTTTTCTTTTTGCCTGATATAATTAAAGAATACATGGGTTGATGGTTATGGGCCATTTATATATTTGGGTAAAGCTTTCAGACGTTATTTGTCTCAAGTATAAACTAATCTGATTTGAGATAACTGTGTCCTGATGTAGGGAAGAAGTATAAAGGAAGGGAGAGCAAAAGAAAAAAGAGTCAGACATCCTCCCGGAGATTGCTGTAGATGGTCATCACCTTGAAACCTTCTACTGCATTGGTGAGAGCTACCAGAGCAGGGGGTGTCCGGTGCTGAGAGCCTGACAGGTAGTGAGTGTTGGGAGTGAGGACTTCTGTGTTGCTTTGGCAGCTTTGTCATGAGGGCACCATGTGAAGAGGAAATGTTGCAAGAGATGTGACATTCTATATGCAAAAAACTTGCAGAGTGAAAAGGGGGTGTTTGATCTCTCTCTAAACAAACCTGACCGGTTGCCAAGTGTCTGTTTCTGCTCCGGTGATTCCGTGTCTAGGTGGGGACAGGTGGGAGCTCCTTAAGCCTTGAATATCTTTACCTGGCAGCTGCTGCTATCCACACCACTTTCTTAGCTCAACTTGCAATGGGAGGAAAATTCCTCAAAGTGGCTCTGTGTAGGATGAGAATGTGAACTATGTCCAGGCTGAAGTCCATGGAACTCAAAAGCTGCAGTCATGTAACTGTTTAGTTTTTTCCTAGAGGCTTCAGGTAAGTTAGTTATTTGTCATCAAATGCTTTTTTGCCTGAAATACTAATTGTCTGCCATCAGAAATAGGTAGCCTCTGTGAAAGGATCACATTGCCACCTGAGTGGAAATGGGGAGCGGAAGAAAATCGTTGTTGATGCAGGTTGAGTGCACATGTCCGAAAAGAAATCTTTTCCAAGCATTGTACAAGCAAGCTATTACTTTCTGAAGAAAAGTTTTGTTGTGACAAATCTTGCTTTTTATTTTGGTTAGGCTGGAAAGGTAAATTCTGGTATAAAGCTCTAAAAGTAGCTGTCAGCTTGGTACCTGGCCTTCTGTTTTGAGCAGTGAATTTCTCTGGTTAATCTCTCTAGCACTGTGCTGAAGTCTTGAAAGTGCTTTTCAGGCCGTACTCTCACTGGCCCCAAACCAAATTATCTTAATTGCAAACCACTTATCTGAACTGATGGTTAGTCAACACAAATGTGACACAGTGCTCGTTAGAGTACAAGATCAATCAGTGTTTAGTGTGGGCTGGATTGAGATTTGCAGATTGATAGGGAATGAGAGGGTTCATTTGGGTCAGTAACTGGCAGAGTGATGAGTGTGTGAAGTTGGCTTCTCCCCTCCTGTGTGCTTGCAAGCAGAATCCAGCATCGTCAGCCCTCATTTCTAAGGCACCTGCCAAAATATGTCAGTTGTTCACAATTGTGTTGAACAGCAGACCAGTGCAGTAGCTAGGCATGTTTCTGCTGGCAAATCTGGTGTGGCATATATACCCACGTGCGTCAGGTTTGGTAATTTATATTGCTGATTTCCTGATCATGGAACACTACAGCTGACAATTTGTAGCCTCTAGTGTCATTCCTGGCCTTGTCCTGGAGGCTGCTGGTGGTGATAATATATGTGCATCACTTCTCAAAGTTTTAAATGTTTGGAGGCATGGATATGTGTAAAGGGTAGGGGACGAAGCAAGTAGCCAGAGAGTCTTAGAGCTTCCTCCGTGTCACTCTCAATGAAACGCCCTTTCTTTACTTGTCTGCCAGGAGGATGTATTCTAAGATAGGCTTATACTGACATGAAGTTCTATTTAAATTGGTTTCACTGTAATTCTCCACTCCCTGCCTTGTACCTGCACTAGCTTTGACCCTTTGGTGAAGCAATTGAAATAAAGTTTGGAGAACAATGATGAAGAAAAAAAAAAAAAGCTTTCTGTTTATTTAATTCCCTGAACTGTCTCATCAGAGCTGAACAGATCTCAGTCCCCGTACAGAGGATGGAGAAGGTCAGGACAAGCACAGCTGGGGACAGAGGATGGGCTGTGTCGCAGTAATGTCAGCTGTCTAGGTCAACATACAGCAGCCTGAGACTGCCCTCTGGCACCTCAGAGGTCACTTTCTGTGCTCTTTTCACCTTGGAGAAGTGTCTGTGATGTAGTGCTGTGGGAATGATGGCTTGTGTAGCCGTTCTCTTCTTATGCTACTGTTTTTTGATCCTTGAAGTCAGTGGTAGTGAGAAGTTTGCTAGAAGGTTCTGCAGTTGTACTGGTGGACTTTTGTGCCCTGGTGTGTGGGCTGATTGGCACTAAAACCTCCCAGCTTGTGGATGTGGAGCTAGGCCAGCTGTTTGGAACATAAATGGTAATTAGTTGTTTTCTAAATGTTGGCTTTATTAAGATTTACAAATAGAATACACTATCTCCCCTCCACTTCTTGTAATGGGCATTCTCAAGCTGTAATACTTACTGTAGCTCCTAAGCAGTGCAGTGACCCTCTGCCCACGGAGTGCCTGCATTGCTGTCGCCCATTAACATCAGGTCAGGAATAGGGAGGCACTGATTAAATCCTGGTACGGACAGCCAGGGTCAGCACACACGGACACTGAGCCAGGAGAAGCTGGTGTCTGTTCTGCCTCTTGCCTAAGCAGCACGCGGAGTGGCCGGGGTTCAAAGCAAGGATCGTAGCCCAAGTCAGAGGGGTTAGGCACTGATGTCTGGTGTGTTTTGCTCTCTCTGGAGCATATACCTCTGCCGTTTCCCAGAGCGTTGCCGTTTGTGGGAGAGCCAGTGCACTGGGGACCTGGAGGGAGGACACCCTGCCCAGCTGAGGATGCAGGGATGTCCACTTTTGCACTGCTTTTCAACATGTCTAAAGGTTCAAAGGACTTTTGGGCCCTGTGGGACTCTTCAGCACGGTGTATGTCTGGGGTAGTAGGACAAGGTTACTGTGTTGTGGTATCTGAGCATGACGTTGTAATCGACACAGGCAGAAAGGGTAAGGGAGAAGGAATTCATTTGGCTGCCAAAACCTTTCGTGCGAGAGGTTGGATCTGGACGTGTGCCCTTTCTGGGCATACATGCAGGTTCCTGCAATTTGTAGCTGCTATTGCTGTCACCACCAGTAGTGGCACCCAAGTAAACAAAATTTAGGAACGCCATCCTGCAATAGAAACTTCAAGAGGCTATTTCTAGATGGAATTGAAGCTGCATGTGATTTAGTGGACTGTAGCCTCATTGTGAGGGTAGAAGGCAACCAAAAGTGGTTTGAACTGGAATTCTTTAGAGTATTGTTGCTAACACTGTAGTGGGCAGCTGGATTAAACTATTTTGGAGCTATACGCCTTTTTGATACCATACTAGCACTCTTGTTAGGGGCTTCATAACAAGCTAAAGAAGTTTGGCAGTTGCTAGTGCAAGCCTGTATTTTTAGATGCTCTATTGATATTTTTATTTCCCAGAAAAGAGATGTTCTGGCAAAAGAGAATTGAAGAAGCAACTTTAAAATGTGTATACTAAACACAAAGATTATCACCCAGCAGGTAAGCTGGAGCAGCAGAGGCAGTAATGGGTTAGCACTTGGATAAGTGAATTTTGGAATAGCGGGGTTCAGCTTTGCCGGGAAGGGTAGTACCTGCATGTAGCTACTCCTGTGACCCATCAGCTGTTCCAGTAATTCTCCAGAACGTGAAATTTGTCAGATCACCAGGCAAGTGTGTGCTGCCTTTGTGCTGCCTGTCACAGACACCAGGAATCCCGAGAATGTGAAGGACTCCGAAGTTCCAGTTCTGTGTGCTTGCCCTTCCTCTCCTCCTCTAGGGGCTAATGGAAGCAGGAAAGGGGGTCAGCCTTGAAATACAAAGGCAAAGAAGAGGAATTTGTGAATATATAGCAGATAACGCCCATCACTCGCTGTACTTTGCCACTCCCACCCACTCCCCCCCATTGTGGAAAGTATGATTAAAGTCAGCCGCTCCGCCCTGACTGTCTGAACCATACATACATGCACAAATGCCAGATTCTCTTCATTCCAGGCTGCTGACTTCAAGAAGGACTTGCTCTGACAAGCTGGAAATGAGGGCTGGCAGCTTCGTCTGCAACTCAAGGGCTTTATCTCTCCTAAGACACTCTTCCTAACGTTTCCCACAAATACTGCTCTGCTGGTAGGAGCTGTTATATACACAGGACGCCATCAGGCACTTATGAATAAAGCCTTACATTGTGTAACTCTTCTTAGAACAGGCACTGAAAACTTCATAGAGCAGTTGGCATCAGGCCCATGGCAGAGCTTGCTCTCCTTGCGCTTCAGCCTCATTATTTGGGGAGCGGTAGGGAGAGTCAGCTCAGCCTTTTGATTCTTTTATCCCCCTACCAAGTGCTGGTGTTCTTCCCTTCACAAAAATTCTACTGTCCAGCCTTCCTCTCCCACTTTGAATATTTCCATCAGCTGATGATGCATTCATATCCAGCTCCCACAGCATATTCCTGCCATTCATCGCCTTGGTCTCTCTTTCCTCTCTGAACTCCCACCTGCGTAATCCCTTCGCTTCTTCCCCACGGCAAGCACAAGTTCTTTGACTTCTAGGATCGTTCTGACTCCACCAGCAACTTGTTTCCCTGATCTTGCCTCCTAGCATTATTGCTTCACTGCTGCTTCTGCTCAGTGAAAGATGCCAACTGTGTCCACCTGCTCGGGTTTTTTTGCATGCGCTTTTGAGCGGTCTGCTTATGCTGCATATGCAGTCTGTCACTTAGAATATTTATACTCCCTGACCTATCTCAATCAATTGATGAACTCAGCCTGCAATAAATGCTTTCCCCGAGTGAAACCTATTGGAGAGATGTAGTAATGGTTCTGGAGAGCATCTGTGCCAGTAATTGCAAGATGGCCAAGCTCTTATTTGGATGCTGTTTTTGTTTCAAAATGGGTATTAGAGCAAGTATATTTTTACATTCATATAATATTTAACATGTGGAATTGAGATAACTTTAAGCTTGATGCAGTAAGGCTTGTACCCGGATATAAAAATTTATCATAAATCAAATCTGAGTAGTCATTATGGTTGTGACATGATTTCTGCTTAAAAGGGTATCTTTGATGTCATCATCATATTGCTTCAGAAGCATCTTGCCAGTGTTATTTTAGGTTGTGGAGGGTGTGTACATGTATATATTTTCTAAAAACCATAAGACCTACCAGTATCAAATGTCTGCCCAGTACTTCACAGATTTCACAACTGGCTGTTAGTAGACAAAACTTTTTTTTTTTTTGTCTGATTTTTGAGGGAGGGCTGTTTACACAGGGGCTGTGGCCTTGACTTATGGCCATATAACTAATCATGTTGAGCAGAAAAGGGATCCTACTAGTCTTGGCTCCAAATTGTCTCTCTTGACCATGGGACTGTGCTTTCTGGACGCCGTGTGAAAAAGATTGGTGAAACAAAAGCTCTCATTTCCCCTTATCTAGCTTAATGTGCAAAGAGCAGGCAGCTCTGAAGCAGCGATATGACAGAATTAAAACCAGTGTTGTAGTGAGTATTTCGAACGAGAAGCAGGCATGAAGAAGTACCCATAGCATTTAACCTCTGTGTTTTATTCATCCCGGAGCAAGTGTAATTTAAAGTGACACCTCTATAATTGATGAAGTATCTTTTTACCATTTGTTTAATTACCAGTTTCAATGTCTAGAAAGCAGTGGATCAATAATTTACAGTGATGAACTTCCCTGTGTCCCTCTGTTTGTCTAGTTCAGCCATACAAACGATAGCTCCTGAAACAAAGCCTCAAGTTTTGATGCTTTTCTTTTTCTTTAGGTCATTTAAAAGAGCTTATCTTTTTTCCCTGCTACAGGTGTACTCCGACACAGCTGAAGCTGACGGCAGAGCTCCCACTGACCTCAGTGAAGCAGGGTTAATCTAGGGCTTGCTGTGCACCCTGTATCACCTCTCATCTTTTTGCAGTCTCCTCTAATTATTGCACAGTGGCTAAAGCTGGGATCATGTTGTTGCTGCAATAGCAAATGATGCTGCCCTGGCAATATCTATGGGCTGTTAGAAAATTTAAGCAAAGGAACCAGAGCTGCTGCCTGTGTTTTGTATCTATTTCTTGCCTTATAGGCTTTGATAATGTGTAGATTTTTCTGTGGGAGATAACTATTCTTGAGATTCTTAGACCCTTCTTTCAGGTTAGAGCTCAGATTCCCTCATGGCCCTGCGTCACTCACTAGGGAATCTACGCCTGTTGAATCAGAGGAAAGCAAGTGTTTCCTTCCCAGTGGGATGAGACTTAGGACAGTTCCTGTCATCATCCTAGCTGCCATGGACAGTAGCGTTTGCTCAGACAGCATCAGAACAAAAGATCAAAAGATACCCAACCTCCATGAAATCTCCAAATCCATGCACTTTTAGCAGGATGTGGCCTCATGTGGAAAGGTCTCCCACCTTCGCGCTGGTGGCCTCAAGGCAGAAGGATACCTTTCACTTTTTTGAGGATGGGCTCATTATCTGCATCAGCACAAGTGGATGCTTCCCCTTTCCTGTCTCTTATTCTTAGGGGTGCTGGTCCTCATCTTCTAATGGAGAACGGAATGCTGTGGGACAGTTGGTACTTCTTTTAATGTCACAACTGGCACAACCAGCTGTGAATTCCATCAGGATCTCTTGTTTGAGTTGGAGGTCACAGCCCAGAAGTTTTCTTTGATATGGTAGAAGTAAAGGGTCGATAGGAAGATTGCTGGGCCTGTCTGTGACTACCTATTTTATCTGCCTCAGCAAGATTTATACAGTTTTTCAACCACCCAATGTAGGACTATAAGTAAACGAGAGAGAGAAAGAAAGAAAGGATTTGGACCTAGCCACAGCTGGGGAATGAATGTTTCCATTCACTGCATAGGCCCATGTTTATCCAGATGTGGAACATGCATTCCTGAGAACCACAAAGGAATGGGCTCCTTGATTATTCTTTAGTGTGTATTTTGTCTTTGTTTTTGATTAAAACTATGTCCCTGATAACGCAGAAAATCTTGAAATGCTGTGAGCAGGATAGTGTAGTTGTCCTGAGTGAGCAGGGAGTTGAAACCGTGTCTTCACCACTTCAAAGGGTGCTTACTAAGTTGCAAGCCAATGACTTTTTTTTTTTTAACATCAGTGTGATTACTACTTCTTTTACTTTAAAAAAAATCTTGATTTAATGCAGTTTTAATTCAGTAGGAACATCAATTTTCAAAATATTGGAAAGCAATATTCTGGATGCCGGTGGATGTGGGATGTCCTTCTGAAATGATGTCTGTATTTTCCAGGCATCCTGGAATACTTCTGCCAACATGATGGCAACTCATCACTTCCTATTTACAGTTAACTGAGGAAATATCTAGTTTAGGATAAAAATGTTTGCAATTCACAAAAACATTATAGACTTTGTTCACTGTGGGATCTTTGGGGCACTGTCAGGCTGGTCAGAAGGAGATTACCTCAGACAATACCCTTCGTCTGGTGGCTTTTACCCTCTTTTTCAGAAGCAACAGAATAGACAGGGTAAAGGGAAGCAGTTCAGACATAAGCCAGCTGCAATATCATCTGCCCACGTGCTCCCGTTGGTTGCCAGGCCTCAAGTCTGACACGCTGCCAGAGAGCCCGTCTGCGCTGTGTGTCTACTTTTCTTTCGTCTGCTTTTGGAAACTGCTTAGGCCATTTCTTTTAGCATAATCTGGAATTTCTACAGATCATTGGATATTCTTATTTTGGGTTCGTGATCTGGTTCTACTGCAGACTGTTGTTGAAACTCTTTCCTTAAACTTTTCGTAGGGGACTTATGCCATCACAATAAATGTCAAATGCTCTTTGTTCTCCTACAAAGAAGGGTTTGAAAGAAGTTCAGTACCATATGTGTTCCTAATAGTTTTATTAGAACTTATTTATAACTTTTCACTGTCCCAAAATAACTGCTTGCCTTAGGCCAAGAAAGTCAGTTTGGGACAGAGGAAAAAAAGTGGTGGAAGTACAAATTGTGCCTGTAAACTCCACGCTTATAAATCATCAAATTAAAAACTACTCCACTTGTTTGAATGTCTTAAAGCATTGAATGTGCCCTTTTTCTGGGCTTACAGAACTTGGCTCCACTTAGTCGTTGGTTGTTTGCTTACAGCATTGCTAAGTTTGCATTAAAAAAGAGTCACACCCAGAAGGAAAATAAGAACTCGTTTCTCCCAGGTATCACCCGCTTCTGGCATCGGAATGAAATGTCGCAAGAATACTTGCGGATCAGTGTGGTGTTCTTCTTTTTCCTTAAGGAACCTATAGACACGACATGGAACAAACCTGTGACAGATGCCATTGTACTGATACGAAATGTTGCTCATAGCAACATTTACCTAAATTTGGGGTACAAATTACACTGATATATATATCTTTATGCTACTATAAACTTTCCATACTAGGGATTTTGTTATTACACTAACAGGAGTGGGAGTAGTTGTTGGGGCATCACTCATGTACAAGCTATTTTATAAAAAAAAAACCACCAGAATTTCAGGAAATATATTCCATACGTGAACCACTCTCCTGTGCTCTTCAGGAAATTTTTAGTCCTTTGACCTTTATTTTCCTGACATTGGAAACTTGAATATACTATAATCAAGATACTACGTGTGCTCCAGTTTCCACATAGCAGAAAAGTTCATGGTTTTGACAGCAAACTAGGAGTTCAACAATAGCCTTATTCAGACTTTACGAAAAGGAAAAGCTTCACATTAACCGAAAGAAACAATTTCATTTGGCTATTTTGGAGGGAGGTATTTCCTTTTTAAACCATTTTCACAGGACCAAATGGTCTGGTTTTGGGTGTGGTTTGTTTTAATGCAAAACTGCATTGATGAAAGTTGTCAATTAAAAGAAAAAAGGACAATGTAGGACAAGTCAGTCAAGTTTAGTTGTTTCCTATAAAGGAGTCTGATATAGTAGATAAATCTGTTATTTGGATGTCTGTAAAATGATATGTGTTGACACAATTAAGAATAATGTCATTCAGATAGCCTCCCCTAGGTTTCAGATTTAACCCACTAAACAAAATAAAGCAGCTTAAACTGCTGTCAGCAGTTCTAAACAGACAATTCCGATATTTAGAGAAGAATTTTATGATTATCATCAGTGGCAAATTCTCATAAGAAGCTGGGGGGGAACTTGGGACCCTATCAATACAACATTAGTAGGGACGGTTGGTCTCTGCTTCCAGATTCCTAGTCTCATACCTGTGATTCTCCTCACTTTTTAGAGCTAAGACAAGTATCTTATTTCTCCCGGAGCAGACTTTTTGAAACTGAACAAACAACTTACTGCATCCTTTGACTTGGTACGAAAAATAAATAGAGAAGACAACAGTGTTTAGTGTCCACACTTAAAATTGAGACTTTGTACTGACTTAGATGTGCAGGGAGCTAGTTCCCAAAACATTGTTTTTTCCAAAATTAATTAACTTTCTGATACCACTGACCACAAGCAATACCAGCAAAGGCCATCTTTCTGAATTGCTTTATAATTGTTATGCAGGAGTTATTACATGAGAAAAGCGGCACAAGGGTACTAGATCTAAAATGTAGTTAGTTTTCTCTTAAGAGTCATAACCACTTACGTTTACCAGTTCTGAAAAAACCTGCCTGTTGCCTGCACTTGTTTTCCCCTTCACAGTGCAGGCAAGAATGTGAAATACCTAATTGGACAAAAATTAAAGGTCAGTTTAAAAATCTTCAGAAATCAAGATGTCCCTAAAGATAAGTTATATATGAAACGTCCTCTTGGGACAGAATTGCTATATGCCCTGGAAAGCTTAACACAGCCCTGAGTGCACACCCTTTTCTGGCCAGGTAGTATGGGGATAAGGTATGAGCAACTGGTGAAGAACGTACCTGAGAGCCTGGTTACGCCGGAGCGATCCTCTGGAACAGTATAGGGAATGGTAAATCTCAGCCATGGTCCCATCAGGACTGTGAAGCTCCTGATGCTGCAATGTAGAAGAGTGCTTCTGCCGTCAAAACTCTCTGTCTCGTCAATGAGCCTTTCATAAGGGTAGCCTTGCTTGCTTTTTTTAAGGCGCTCAGCCTAACTTTGCTGTGGCAAACTGACCATTTCAGCTCAAGGAGGTCTTACCGGCTAACACGCTGAAAGTCTTGGCTGGGATTTGCACTCAAGTTCCTCTAGAAGCTGGGTAACTCTGCAAGGGCTGTATTTGTAGACAGAAAGAAGACAGGCAGGAGGTAGCAGGGCTACAGATGCAAAATTATTTGTACATTTTGTCACAAACATCCTATTGCTCTCAGAAAAAAAAAACAAACCTCTGGGTGATAAACCTGTCTAGGAATTTATATTGTACTCATTTCCATGGCAGCTATAGGACTGTCAGACTCTGTTTGCTCAGCAAGCTTCTCTGCACTGGGAGAGGAGAGCTTCTGGCCTTATCCAAAGACAAAAGCAGAGATGGAAAGATACCCCTCGCTGGGGATCACAGGGAAACGTTCCAGTTGTATCACTTTATCCAAACGAGGTCATTGTTGTAGGAACTCCCTGTCATTTGTATAAGAAGAAGGAAAATGTGTCTTTAACTGGGCTTGCAGGTTTTGTGTCTGTTGAAGGGATAGTAGGAAGCGTGCATGGGAGCTACGATGACAGCTCCAGACAGAAGCCAGTCTGACAGTTTTGCTGAGACACACGCAGCTTGCTGGAGTTACGCGCAGCTGCTGCTGAAACTGTTGGCCTCCGAGATGTTAACACATACAGTTATGTGGGAACACTTTGAAAATTAAGTTAAATGGCTCCTTCCACAGATGCCCAACATCTTTACAGTTCAAACCAAAGTGAGTAAGAGAGCTGTCCACTTCACAAAACGCAGCAGCAAACAGCTGTGCTCCATGGATCTACTGCCTGGGAAGGGCAGGTAGGGGGGCTGTCAGCTTTCCTTCTGCACTAGCACTGGCCACGTCGTGCTTTAGGATGTGGCTGTGTCTTTTCCTGCCCTTTCCATGTCAGAGATGCACTCAGCCCTGCTTTGCAGGCGCTATTTTGTAGGTTTAAAAGTCTGTTCTGCTTTTTCCTCCCATGAAGAAAAGCAAAGGCATGCTAGAAAAAGGACATAGCAGCTCTAATTTGTACATTTAGTTTTCTATTTGGGGCTGTGGGAGAGGCCCCTCTCTGCTCAGGAGAGAGGAGTTGCAGGTTAAGTGCTGCCCATCTCTACGGCGGGGAACTGCGTGCTGCCTTCCTGGAGAGGACTGATGTGTGAAGAGCCCTGCTCTGCCAGTTGTGTCCCTCCTCAGTACTCTTGTGTGTTCTTCTGCTCCAGACTGCAAACAGTTTAGTGCTCATCTGGCCTTATATAGTAATTTCCTATTATTAGAAACATTTCCTTGGGATCTTTGCTCAGGGAGTAGCAGAGGGAAATCCTGTTTCCTTCATCTAACATGCAGGCAGAGCACCAGTGTTCACTCTTTCCTTATCTAGTGTCGATAGAACAAGAAGTTTTTGTTATGATACGCTTTCCAGTCTTCATCCCTTTCTAACACTAAGCCTCTTTTCAGAAATGCAGAAAAAGAAATTTGAAGGAATAGGAACTGTCAGCCACCTATGTGAGCTGTAAAGCGTTGTCTGCAGCCTGTAAGTTCTGCCTGTTCTTTCTCAGCTGTGTTTTTATCTCTCAGATTTAGTCATCCAGATGCTTTGGAAAATCAATTCTCTTTTTCATGTTGGCTTGTGTGAAAAATAGTGCAAATAGATTATTTCACCTGGGTCTGCCAGGGTATAGATAGCTAATGGCTGTGTTAAAAAAAGAGGAACAATTATATATTAAGGAGGGAGTTTCTGTTTTGCATGCAGAAGAACGTGTTTTTAAAGGAGAGATTGGTCACTGAAAGCACAGAGATATGCACAGGCTTTGAACACTTAATTTTTCCTGTGAAAACATTTTTTCCCCTTAAAAGGAAGATGTAGGTCCTGCCACTGGGAGTGACTGTTTAGAAAGTCAGTTGGGAGGAATGCACATCAGCTGAACTGAGTCAGGCTGTTTGTATTAACAGCTCCGTCAAAACGGCTCTACTTGTTCTTGCCACAGACTCTGCAGGGGAGCTGCTTGAAATGATTGTATCAAAGTAAGGGCAAAGCAATCAAACTGAATTAACTGTTGTTTTTAAACTCTTTGCTATTGAAGTTAGCTCAACAATGACTGTTGGATTCAGAGTGGGTGGGGTGTGTTTGTAAAATCAGCTGAAGAGGCGACTGTCTTGCAGTCCTGTAACACAACCCCCAGAGCCGTAGCGCAGGGCAGCGCGGGAGTGGGATGGAGTGAGAGCAGCCGCACGCGTGAGACGCGCTGGCATCATGTTAAGGGCATCTGGTAACCATAAAGTGGGACTTTGTTCTGGCGGTCACTGTCGAAGCCAGTCATCCATTTCTGTTTCACTGGTTCAGCAGAGAGCAACAACAAGGAAAATTTATCTTAATTTGTTAGATTAACCCAGTTTCGGTTTTCACTCACGTCATAGACCCAGAATTATTGTGTGTGTGCGGGAGCCATAACTAAATACGAGTGCTGCATATGTGCTTTTTCGTCTGCCGTTTCTCAAGCGCATCTATCATCAGAGGTATCAAAATAGTGAATAGCGCTTACACAGAAAGTGTAGGAGTACAAGGAGAAGTGTACATCTTAATTTTTTGTAGTATTCTATTTTTTTTGTAATATTCTTGTTTATTTGTGAAAGACAGCTTGGGAAGAAGAGGTGTTTAGTGTTCTCACTGTTGAAGCTTTCTTGAAACAAACAAAACCAGTATTGACAGTTTTAGGCATTACAAAGCATAAATTAGAATCCAAAATAATAATTTAAATATTCTTTGTCTTCTGGTTTTTGAACCCTTTTGGCCACACCTATCGTGTTTTTAAGCTTTTGTCTATAATCGTGCAAACACATTCGCACAGAATCGGAGAATTCGGAGAACTCGTGATGATGTCATGAAGTTTGCAGTAAAATTAAGGAACTTTATCATCTTGGGACGCCTTTTGAGTGAGTATGATGGGCTTTTGATTTAACCTTTATAGGTCTGCAGTTTCATAATTGACCGGGAGTGTTGTGTCTCCAGGGAGCAATGCCCTCTGTCCAGGCTTCTCTTCCTAATTGCTTGTTTGGGGGACAACTGGGGAAAGAGGAGATGCATTAATACAAGCAAAATAGGGTAGAAAACAAACAATTCTTAGCAGAGCTAAAGGTATGGGGAAGAGGTTCTGCCTCCTTATCAAGCCTGTTACAATATTTAATGTCGCTTCTTTGGCAGGGCATTGATTTATCCAGTCATTATGCAGTCAGATGTTCATCCTCTGCTGGTACAGGGATTTTTTCCTAAAGCAACGGGTCAAATGTCCGTCAGAACCTCCAGTTTCTGCTATAGGGCGTCTCAGGAACGTGAGGCATTTTAATCAGTGTTAGATCAGTATAGTCTGGACAGCAGGACACATGTGATAGGTTAAAGAAATTTCTATTTTTTAAGACGTTCCTCTGACCTGCCAGAGGAAAGGCTCTCAAATTCCTGGCCTGTTTCGGGTGGTTTGTTTCCCATGGTATCTTTGCCAAGTGCTTTCTAATTATGGAATGTGTGTTATTCTGTAGTTCTTTTGCAAGGCAGAACTAATGAATATTATAAAAATCCAGAAAAAAAGATATGCATTGATAGATGAATTTGTAATCTTTTGCTTTTGGAATAATGTAGATGCGATCCAAATTAATTTTTGAATAGCATAAACCCAAGCCAGCGTCTCTTACCTCCAGATTTATATTGTGCAGTGGAATCTGCACAGCAGAGGGGAAGACTGGTTTGCTGATGCCGGTTTCACGGGGCCAAACTCTCTCTTTCAGCAGAGCCACTGCTTGGGGGTGTAGCTTAGCCAGCCCCGCACGGCTCTGTGAGCCCGTGGGAGCAGGGCTGACAGGAAAGGTTTCCAGTCCCCTTGCTTTGAATGTGAAATTGTATGCAGGGAATCAGCTGCTTATCAGCAGCGAGCAGAGCAATCCCAGTGCTCTAATCCAGGGTTTATGTGAGTCACTTCTAACTGGTGAGGCCTGGAAAACTTGATTCATACCTCTGCCTGTAGTTGCCTGTACTAGTGATACAGACCGAGCCAGCCATCCTCAGCAGAAATCACAGACAAGGGCTGGGCTCTGTTGCTGGAAAGGAGGAACTCGGTTTTATCACCTTCATAGTCCGGGATCAAGATCTTTTAAATCAAAATTATGTTGGTTATCTCTGCTTTCCAATTTATTTTCTTTTTTCCCCTCCCAATTTAGGCTAACCCACACACAGGAGTGTTTGCCTCACCAACAAGAGCTGAGCAGTAGTTCAGCTACAGGGGAAAAAAAAAAACAAACCAACAAAAAAAAATGTTTTGAGGAAGGGTCTTCCCAGTGAATAAGTAAAAGGGTTCACCTGCATAAAAAAGCCAAGGGAAATGTGTAAAAAAAATAAACAACAACCAAACCAACAACAAAACAAACAAACAAGAAAACACCTTCTGAATACTGGGCTCATATATTCTCCTCTAATGTGGTGTTTTCAGTGATGAGATGTGTTCTGAGAAGTGTTAGGAGGTGAAGTTGTTAATGTGAAGACAACTCTGCTAATACATACCTTAAAATGGTAACATGAGTTTTATTCAGTCTGTTGTTTGGCTACAACTAGATTGATTTGAGAAATTATGATGGAGAACTGACATTCTCCTCCTGAAGAATTAGAGCTGCCAGGCTACAGCTCTAATTATACTTGGAAAACTCCTGGCTCAGGGCTTGCTGTTGTGCTTCAGTGATGGCTAATGTGGCTCAGTTTGGGAAATGTAGCTTAGGTTACCTTTGGTTTACCTGTGCTCCTGCACCGAGCAGGGCTCTGGATCATTGGATATTTCCATCAATGCTCGGAAATGGACCAATGCTAAACCCACCTCTGAAATGTGCCCTGAGGCTGCCTCCGTTATTAATTCACCGAACTCCTCAGTTGGTTGATGATAAGAAGTGAATAAAAATCATGCCAAATAGTTGTGCAAGAATTGAGAGGTACTACGGGTAATTTCCCAAAATGGAATCTAATGAGGGCAGAAGAGCTGGTGGCACCACAGCTCTCTTCAGAAGCACAACCCAAGCTTCATCACAAATCCTCGTAACCGCTGGCACCTTCTTCCTGTGACAAATGACGTCTACCGCAGTACAGGATTTCTTGGAATCAATGCCTTGGGTCAGAGCTAATTAGAGAGGAGTGCTGCACCGAACCACTGACATCTGCTACATTTCTTGGGTTTTAAATAGCCTCCTGTCTGAGTAGTGGCCATACACAATCTTGTTTTACTTTAAAAAGCTTTAAAGTACAGCGGCTAGCTTTTTGATTTAAATCTTTTTACTTTAAAAGCTCGACTTTACCCTTTCTCTAATAGAATTTGAAAATTTTGCATTTTGATAAGAAAAAAAAAAACACAACAAAACCAACCAACTCTCTTTAAGCAGAGCTGACTTCAGATGGTGCCAGTCATGAAATATCAGCAGTCGGGCTTGGGAATGATTTCGTGGCTCTGCGTGTTCCACGGTCAAAGAACCCGCCTTTTGGTGCTGCAAAACTTGGGTGATGACTGCCACGAGGGACGACTGGAAACGGATTCCGACAACTGAGATGCTTGCAAATGTTGGTTCTGGGCAGATATGTAGAGTAGGGCTTACTCAGCAGTGCTGCATGCTGCCTGCAGTCATAGCTGATCCGAGACTAATACACCTAAAAAGGCTCTTTGGCCCTTAGAGAAAGAGAATTGGTTTATTTCCACTTTCTTCTGTTATCCTATGATTGTGAGAAAAGCCTTCCCCACTTTAAGAAAAGAAAAATAATATCCTCCAAAGGAGTTTTATGATGACAAAAAGGCATTATTCAGTTTGGCACCTCTGTTCACCCTGCGTATGGTAGTGAACTGGTCATGATAGCTGACTGCCTTCAGTGTGATAACTGAATTTCAGAAGTATTTGAACAGATGCAAGAGAGATTCTGCAGCGGTTGCTTTTCAGATGATGCACAGCCGAAAAGATTGTGTTCCTGTTAATTTTGATAAGGTTCAGGTGTTGTTTGGATCAGGCTGATGTTTGCTGAGTGCAGATGTGGCCACGTGCATTTAGAGCAAATGACCTCTGAGAATTCAGCTGATGAGTTTGTAGTGTTGGACTAAGTTTGAGACCTCCTAACTGCAGGGGTAAGTTAAGAGGGGGGGGATGTGGTGCCTTGTATGGTGTGGATAAACCTGCACCTCATTTGTAGCCATTTGCCATGCTCTTGGCTAATTGTAGAGTCCCATATTACAGATCACTTGGAGAGGGGTCCGTTAGGAGGGTGGTATAGAGGAGAAATGGGTGGCAATATGCTTTGTGCAGATTGTCATTATCTGTGTTGGGAGGCTTGCAGACAGAAACCCATCATCTTCGTTAGCGGTTATGAGTCAGATCAAACGGTTCACTAATTTTTCAGTCACTGATGCTTGGAAGTGGAAGGTCCTCTGGCTCAGGGCAGAACTCCGCTCCTTCAGGGGTCTGTCTGGCCCCCAGCGCAGCTGCACGACAGCGGCTCTGCATGCTCATCGTGTGAACTACTTCTGACCTGAACTACCTAAAGAGTGGTATCCTTTGGCTGGACCCTGTGCCAGGGCAATGTGCTATCTGTAACAGATCTATAGCTTTATTTGCTATACCTGTAATTCATTGTAGGATGGACGCATAGCTTAGACCATTGAGGAGCAAAATAATTAATAGAATCATAGAATAATTCTAGGTTGGAAGGACCTCTGGAGATCTCTGATCCGACCCCACTTCCAAGCAGGACCAATTTAGATCAGGTTGCTCAGGCATTGTCTGGTTGAGTCTTAAATATCTCCAAGGATGGAGTTTCACAACTTCTTGGGGCCCCTGTTCCAGTATTTGACAGCACTCACTGGGAAAAAAATTTCCCAGTATTTCATTGGAATTTTCCTTCTTCCAGCTTGCGTGCATTGCCTCTCGTCCTTTCACTTTCCACCTAATGCTGCATATACATTTTGATGTTTGTCAGAACGCCCGTATCTTGGGGGGGAGAGGGGTTGTCACACACATGGTGTAGCTATGGCCATTAATTTTTTTGTGTGAGACCAAACCCTGATGGCCTCAGAGACAGCTAAACCTGCTATTTCTGTTTGCAAGGGTTGGAGACTAAGGGCAGCAGTGGCTTGACTGTCGGACTAGGAAGGGTCTCACTTGGTAGTGCGGGTTATTTTGTGATGAGGACCTCAGGGACCTCCCTATAGAGTAGGTGTTAGCCAGTGCGCTGAGTCCTTGCAAGGGCAGACGAGGCAAACTGTCTTCCCCCTGGACTTTTTGTGGTCCTTTGATTTGCTGTGAGAAGTGACTACGAGTGTAATTGTAAGCCCGGGAGATTTTGCTGTGGTTGGGGTGAGTTGGGAGTGGGTTTGGGGAGCCCTCTTGACGCTGCTGCTGCTGCTGTTTCAGTGCAAAAACTTGCCGTAATGGAGCATATCGCTTCCTGTCCTGTTTGCTGTGGTTTTTGCGTGTTGGGCTCTGCCCCAGGTTTTCCAGCGCCTGTGATTACTTTTCTTTCCGTTTTTCCCTGTCACCGGGCAGCGGGGACTCCGCAGGCAGAGGACAGCTGACTTCTCTTGGACTGCCTCTCTTCAGCTGCCTGGGTCTCTCCTCTCTGGGAGGGGAGGAGAGTTCCTCTCCCACTCCTTGTAAAACGCCCTCCCCAGGATGCTCCAGTAGGAGCCGGTGGGAGGGAGGGAGTTCTGACTGCACCGAAAATGTCATGAAAAAAAAAAAAAAGGCAACTGACAGAAGAGAGAACTTGTCCTCAGATTCCTGCTTTTTGTAGCAGCGTAAACGAAGTCTCCGCAAGTGCTGCGGGAGCTGGCAGGAGGCAGCAATGAAGTTCAGAGGCGCGGTAAGATTTGCTCAACTGTGTTGGTGTTTTTTCAGCTTTCAGATGTGTATCTAGGCTGAGAAGAAGGGAGATAAATTTTCAAGGTTTCAGCAGGAAAGTGAAGTGCTTCAGCCCGCTTTGCGGAAGACCCCTTCATTGGAAAGTTATGTGAAAGGGGTTGAAATAGGATAAAAAGACGAGGAGATATGTGTTTTTGAGGAGGAAGCCAAGGTGGGAGTTGAGAGAGTGGGAAGAGAGGGGGGAAAGCTGTGCGCTGCCTTAGGGGAGAAGAAAGGGTGGAGCTTTTGCTTGGGTGGAAGGGGCTTGGGGATGTGAGTGTACCGTACTGGTGCTGGGCTCTGCTTGTGTCCTTCCCAGGGACATGGGCTTCTATCTCTGTGACTACCACCCCAGGGAACGGCAGGAAATACCTGCTTAAGGACTCATTGCTACTCAGTTCCTCCAATGTGTATTTACTTTAGCAAAACTTTGTCCGTGTTTTAGCGGCAACCAGAAAGCCTGGGTCTGCCTACTGCATTGCAACCACCGGGAGCTTAGAAACACGAGTATGTGGCAATAGAGTGAGAAGACTAGGATTGTTACCTGGAAAAAGGGATGAGTAAGAGAGGAGGAAAAAAAAAATACAGTAGTGGCATAGAGAAGGCAGATCATGAGCTCCCTTTTTCTGTGTTGTAACATAGGAAGAGGGACATTCAGTTAAGTTAAAAGTTGCCAAAGAGATGCAAAGATTGTTTTCATACAGTGCATAACTGGGCTATGGAATTCACTGACGCTGGAAGATGCTGAGGTCAAGAATGAGGGAATGTTATAAAAATGAATGTACGTGGGCTTTTGTCTGGATAAGAATGTTCAAGGCTTTAATTGGTAAACTTACCAAATTTAGGAAGAGAAGGATTGAAAACGTCATGTCTGTAGATTTAAGCATTCTGACTGTTGAAAAAGAGTTAGCATGGGGCAGGAGTATCCCATGTCTGCTCAATCTAGAGATCCTTGCGTGTTTTCCCAAATAGCCTAGTGTTGACCACTGTGTGAGAAAGTGTCGTAGTGATGAGGGGAGCACAGAGCTTCTGGAGGACCTGCCCGGTTCCTCCCTGTGGCAGCGTGTTTGAAGGTGGAGATGATAGTGTTCGAGAGACTTCTGCTTGGATTTCTATTGGCGTGGAGGACGGCAGGAGCCAGCAAACCTCTGCGCAGCAGTGGGTATAGAGAAAGGGTTTTAGATGTGTTGTTACGTGAGAGTGTGATAAGCAGTGATGTTGTCTAGGGTGGTGCTTGATATTCTCCGAGAGAACATGTGGGTGTGGAAGTGCCCTTCGCATGCCCTGGGAATGCGCTGGAGCGCTTGTTCTGTTTGGAAAGTTTTACTATCTTTGAAAGACATAATGGTCTGAAATGGTTGTGTGGGGTGTGTGGAATCCAGTGGAGAAGGTGGGAACGTCTGGTGTGGGGAAGGCCAGAGTGCTGCAAGAGCATGAGACCCGTGGTATTTGCAGGGAGAGAGGAGAAAGGACGTCCGGATTTGCAGGGAAATACAGCAGCAGTTGTCAAAGAACAGTGAATAAGGGCGCAGGGTCAGCACCCCATTGCTGCACGCTGGGAGCAAGCACGTGCCGTGATTCCTATGTGTAAACCAGTGTTTGAATGTCTGCTCCCCTCTCACCTGCTCGGTCTGATCTGGAAGTCAATGGCAAAACTTACTTGGAAGGGCAGTCATCCGAGTTTTTGGGTTTTATACCATCTCTCTGTCTTTTGAAGCTACCGTGGGATGTACCGCAGGTCACAGGTAGTCCTGCTATGTATACTGTGAACGGCAACACCTTTTGACTAGCAGCAGCTTGTGACATCTGGTCAGGAGCAAAAATGTCAGCTCCCTAAATATAGAAATTCAGTGTATTTACTTTTCCAGCCTTGGTGAACTTTCTGGCCTGCCTAGTTCATTTTTCTTGCTGCTATGTTATACTTAGCTTGTTGATTGAAATGTCAGCATCCCCTCTTAGGACTAAACATTTTTCTTCTTCAAATCGGTTCTTATAACTGCGTTTTCCTTTTCACTACAAATGACTTCTCTTTTTTCCTAACTTAATTTCCCCCCACCCCCCTACCCCCCCGAAAAAAGTAAAGTCTAGAAAATATAATTACGTTATAAACATTGAACAAATGATATTACCTGTTTGCCATGCAAATCTCCATGGCTTTCTTTGGTTTCTGGTCCATCATAATTTGCATTTCTAATTTACATTTGAGCTCCTTAGATACGGATTCTTACCATTCTAAGTGTTGCAAGTGTCAAATCTCATTGATTAATATATTAAGAGTCATAATTAATTGCAGCAACATCCACACCCTGCATTATTGTTTTTCAAAAGATTAAATTTTTGCTTTCACAGTTCGAACTCCCCACGACCTACATGCATTAATAGATGCTTAAAATAATGCACACAGTGTGATACATTGCTCACATTTCCCATTCTGCTTTGCATTTTAGGGTGGGAGGTTAAACAGCTCTGTAGCTTGGAAAGTGAGGGAGGCAGAACTTTAACTTCTAGGCAATTTGCTAGTGGGGACATAGCAGATCTTTGTGAGAGCAGAATATGCTCGATTACTCTATATTTCCGATTATTATATGTTTTAATGTATTCCGTTTTGTCCCTACTTAAAATGTGGAAGACTTCAAAATAAATGGTTTACAGAAATTAGGCAAAGAAGTGGCAATTTTCTCTCCTTAATACCATTTTTTGAATAGTGTATTCTATAGTTAAATCCGTTCAGCATGTGTTTTAGGATGGGGAAGGAAGTATCAGAGAGGGAGACTCCGGTTCTGAGCATGGGCAAGTGCTCCCTGACTCCAGACATTCCTTTGTTGGCGATGTATTGCTCTAAAAGAAGCAAGAATAAAAACTAATTCTGCTATAAATGGTCCTTGAGTGGCAGCTGCTGACATGGTAACTTTTTTTGTAAGTTGAAGTTGTTCCCTTTAACTCTACTAAGTCAGTGTCATCAGAGTTGTTGCCTGGTTTTGATCCCGTTTCATCTGACAGTTCTGATTTTTCTCAAGTTGTCTGCTCAGAACAGCCTACCACCTTGTGGGAAATACTGCAGTCTTCATTTGGCTTACATAATTAAAAGTAAACCAAAACATTTCATTTCGTTATTGCATTTTTTTCATTAAACAAGTCCAATAAGTGAGATTTGGGTTGCATAAATTATTGTCTGAGGTCAGATGGCTTCCGAAAGAGCAGATAAATCTGTGTGGTTGGTTGCAGAGGATTTTGACGTGAGGCACAGAGCTGCCTCTCAGGGAACCCTCTTTCCAACCCAGCTGTTGACTAACAGTTTTCTGTGTCCAAAATGTGCAGCTAGCTTTCACTGTGGTGAAAGGGAGGAGGATCCTAAGTGGCTGCACTTTAATCTGTCAGGGATTTGCTGGCAGGCGGCAAGTGCTTGACTTAAAATCCCTTGGTCCAGGTCCACCTCAGTTGTTTTCATGATTGCTTTCTCCATGTGAAAGGAAAGAAGAGCTATCCCATTCTGCACCTCAGGAACTGAGGCCCTGGATGAAATCGTTGATTTTTGTCTGCTCTACTGTCTAGCCCATGCCGTGTCCAAACCCTTTCCCAGGCTGTGGAGTGGATTAGAAATCAGAGGGTTTTTTTTTTCCTTCCTGCAGCTTTGGCATTGCAGTGAAGAATGTCATACTATCCAGAAGACAAATGTGTTTTAACTGCCACCTCCCCACAAGAAGTTCGTTCTTGGTTCAGACTTCTTATTGTCTTCCAGAGTCTAATCTGAATTTCCCTTCCCTCTCACATTTGGTTCTTGCCTGATCTTCCGTTCCCGGCTTTGTAACTATTTCTGGAACCTGCAGATCAATCATCTTTCACTTGATACCAAGATAAAGGTGCCTGCCTCTTTCCATACGGCACCCGCTTCCTGCGGTCGTTTTAGTGCAAGTCTACTGAATGGATACTAGCTAATTTGGAAAAATGCATCGTCAGAGGAAAATATTAGAACATACATTTTTTTGATGTTGAAGCAGAAATCTTATTTATGTCATGTGACTCTTCTTTCTAAACCAGATGATTATAAAGTTTCCCTGCTCCATGTAAGACCATTCACTTTGAGAGCTCCAGGTGTGTTCCCGTGCGTCGCTCACGGATGCTCCAGGGAGAAGTGAGTTGCCAGAGCTGCCAAGTGCTGCCTGTTCTCGCAGCGGTCAGCAGCCTCGGTGTGCCTGGAATTGCTGTGCCAACACTGCCCACTCGGGTACCCCTCTGGGAAACCAAGGCTGGGAAATTTTGGTCTAAAAAAGACTCCTTCCTACGCACATGTTGGGCCACTGGGGATTGCATGGTCATAGACCAGCCGGTGGACAAAGCCGTGGTGGGAATTTCTTGCTCAGTTCACATCAGCCCTGAACTCCTGTGCTCGTGGCAGAGTTGCCCTCCATCTTCCATCACAAAAGAAAATTACTCGAGTACTTTGGATTTTGTTGTGTGGAGCAAAAGGTCTTGGTTTTCATTTTTGAGGTGCATTAGATCTCCAAGTCCTAAGCAGAAGAAAGTCTTTGCCATACTTTGGCGCATTTAGCATCATTCAAAAGAAAAATACTTGTTTACACCTTCACGGTAACATGTCAGAGACTTACTAGTTCAGGTTAGGAAACTCTTGGTATAGTCTTGAGTGCTTTCGTACTCCCAGGAGCTGTTTGCAAAGGGTATTTTCGGGTCTTGTTGACTCTGTTGTATATGAATACAAAGAAAGGCTGGAACCTCAGCCAACGTAAACCTGGCTCTGCACGCTGCGTTCAGCAGCACCAGTTTACACCAGCTGAAAGGCCTTCCCAAAATTTAATCACAAGGAAGAAAAAGGCATGTGGAAGTGGTACCGCTGTGGTAATTGCACTGGCTTGGTCCCCACCATTCAGGAGCGACGGCTTTTCCTTTCCTGGCAGCGGGCCACTGTTGTGCTGACGGCTCTGGAGAAGAGATTAAAAGCAAAGAGTGGGTTAAAATAGTGTGGGAATGAGTCCCTTGGAACTGCACCTCGGGGTGGGTTTGAGAAACACAGTGGCAAATGTCAGCTTGCACTCTCTCAAGCAGGAGTGACCATTAGGACAGTGATTTTAGTATGTGATGAGAGGCCCGTTGGAGAGGAGGCACAGGCACTCCTAAGCCCACAGGCACCGAGATCAGATGGAGATCACTCAGATTTTTTGTAATTCCCTGTTCGCAGCCTGTGCTGGGTGTGGCATTAGCACGGTGTATCCTACAAAGGTTGGGATCCTTAGCCTGGTCCTCCCTCTGATTCCTGTAGGCAGGGTGAGGTTGCACATGGGTGAGCTAACCTACCTACCTGTTACTGTCGGAAGGACACCTCCTTGCCCTGCGTCTGACACTCACCTTGATCCCACGGTAAGGTGATTTAGCTCACTACGTTGACAGAAAAAAAACAGCATCTTTTTTTCCTGCTCATTGTTTAGCTGGCTCTGCGATGGTTCCGCTTAGAGACAGGTAATTGCTTGTGTTAAGAGGTGCCAGGGAGGCACAGTCCAAAGGAGGGGATGTGTTCTGGTGCGGTGGTGGGGAGCCCTTGGGCTGCACCCAGTTTGCCTCTTCGGTGGTAGTTGCACAAGCACTCAAAAACAGCAGGAACTGGCCCTGTTGCTGGAATACCTTCCCCTGCCCATCTCCGCTGCCGTTGAGCCAGCAGATCTGTCGGCCGTTGCGAGCGATGAAGTGTGGAACCAGTGTGGGAAAATGACCTGGATTAAAATAATTTAAAAAAAAAAAAAAAAAGAGCAAATTTTAATCCATGTCAGATTTCCAGCCTAGCTTATTGCACAAGTGCAAGCCAAAGGGCGCAGCTGCACAGAGGGCAGGTGGGATGGCCCTCTGTTCTTACTATGGGAACAGCTCGTCTACCGCTGTACTCTCTTGGCGGCTTCAAGGAAAACTGAGTTTTGCAAGGAAGGGTCTAATCAGACCCTCACAGCCTATATTCTCCTGATTATCTGGAATACGTACTGCCTGCCGTAGGGCTTTCGGAGTTGTCCGAGCTGAGCTGTAGCGTAGCACCGAGCAGAGGCTGTTGGAAATGAACTGTGCGTCAGCCGGAGGCGATTTGGCAGAGATAAAGCTATCCACTGCGGAGACGCCAAGGGAGCCAGTCCTGTCCATAGGCGAGCTGCTTTAATGGTTAATTAGCTTCACTGTAACATATTTAACCCCCCCAGACTGGGTTTTCTAGCATTAATTTACAGCCACCAGATTTGATGTCTGCCTGCTAACATAAAATAACTAACATCTTAGCTATTTTAATTTATTCAGTGCCTTAATGTCACATTCATCATTCAGTAGGAACATATGGTCATCATTGTGATTATTTTTTTTCTAAATAGCGTCTTTTCCCTGCTTTCTTCCTTATGCGTTACTGTTCTGTTTCCATTCTGCAAAAAGGATTTATTTTCACCTCCTTTTACGTTGCATCTTTTGAAATTATTGGCAGTCAAATAGTTAACGTTGACATTTTAAGTTGGTGGTGGACTTGGACATAAGCAATAAAGCAAATGAGCAAACGCTTGGCACAGAGAAGGGCATATTGCTCAGCTGTGGTTTATGGCTGACGTTTGTATTTGCATTGACCTTAGGCTTGGGAGGGTACAACACTGTGATTAAAGTTTATATTACGGAGAATCCGACTGCATCGGGTCAAGTAGGTAACCTGGTCACATTTAATTATTGCTGAAAAGTTGCATTTAGGTGTTTGTTTTTTTTAAAGCTGACTGAAAATTTCAGGTAGTTATTTTGTTCTCACGGAGGGAGGTTGCAGTTGAATGAGAAGAAAAAAGCGTGGAAGAAACCGAAAGCGCCTTAGCCTTAAATGCCTGTCCCAGGGGAGGTGGCCGAAGCGCAGTTTTCTGTTGTAAGTAGGATAGATTGCTTCTTCCTTAGGCTGGATGTGTACAGCTGGGATCAGTTTGTCCTGGGCTGGAGGGAGTGGCTGATGAAAGAGCTGTTGAAATTGCTAAGTGAGGTTTTCTGTGAAAGTCTTTAGGATTATATAAACTTGGATTAACTGTGCGAGGGTGGAAGTTTTTCCTCAGTCTTTTTTGAGGCAGCTGTGTTTTAAAACTGTATTCATAAACTTACCCACTTGAAAACTAGTTATTTTCTTTTGGTTTTGCCTTTGTTCCCATTACCTTGTCCAAAACCTGCTCCAGGATTCCACGGCTCTGGTAGAAGGATTCTAATTTCTAGGCAGAGTTTATTTGTATGTGATTTATCTTTATTTCCTTTGCCAGTGTTGTCCTTTATCTCATCACCACCTTCCTCCTCCAGGGCTTACCCCTGTCCTCTTCACCTTGGCAAAGAGGGGAGAAGAAACCAACAAAGCATTTTGCCGAAGGTGTGGAGGGATTGGCTTGGAAAGTTTTGGGCGTTTTAAAAAGATTACTTACGAAAGTATCTGCAGAATTCCTCCCAAACTGGATCTTTCAAAGCTAGGAAATCAGGCCCTCCAGACCATGAAACTTATGTGGGGGGAAAAAAAAAAAGGAACTTAAAAATGACATTTCTTTGTGGTGTTTGAGCCACTAGAGTGGATCTGGATTTAAGATTTCCTAGTAGCAAATTGTAGGAACTAATTTTTCTTTCTGAAAGCTGTTAGTTTCATGAAATAACTTATGCCCAGGCACTGGGCTTTCGGGAAGGAAGCCAATTATAACTTGCAGAAATAGGCAAAACTACATTTGTAAATGATTGGTAAGTCTAAACAACTGCAGACAGAGGGAATTTGCACCTGTTTGGGCCCAAATTTATCCTTGAGTGGGTCTTGCCTTTATTACTACTTAACAAAACTTAAGCTAAATTTTCTTCTGACCAAGGTTGTTTTTATTTTTTTTTTCCCTGCACGCCATCAGTCCCCGTGCTCTGACCACTATTATATCTTGAGAAGGAGCAGAAAGGAACTACCTGACAACGTGAGTCAGCAAAAATCATCTACGTCATTGTGCAGGGTTTTGGGGCTGGATGACAGTGTTATGCGGCAGGGGTCCGGCATTCCCGGTTTGTAACACCGCTACAGGAGAGGGTGCCTGGGGTTTGCTATTAGTGCGTGAGCCTGTTTAGGAACAAACCCCAGTGGCGTTTGTGCCAGTGATGGCGCCATCCCAGAATATAACAAGAGATTCTCTGAAATGCATTAGTGCTTTAGGGAAATGGTTTAGGAGAAGAGTGCTTGCTGTGAGGAGTTTGCAAAGTAATTTAAGAATACGATAAGGAAATGCAGACAGATGTGAGGCAATTTGTTTAATATGTTCTATCTCCTGTCTCTGATTTCTGTGGTGTCTCTCGTTTTCTATGCCTTGTACATCATCTGTCCATTGGGTGGAAATTTTCCCTGCGAGTAGCGACTGAGTCACTTGGTGCACATTTCCTCTCCCGATTTTAGTACGTGAGGTAGAAATAAGAAGTCAGCAGACCTGTGTTTTCCAAAGACGGTTGTGTCTCAACCACATCACATTGAAAATGTAACCTTTAAAAGAGGGTCAGGGAATAGAAGTTGCTTGATGCATGGGATAGATGTTAGTGGCACGGTCTAAATTCCTAACACTGGCATGGGATGCGGCAATGCCCATTTCTCATTAGTTCTGAAGTTTCCCAGAATTTTCCCATTGGGTGTCTTCCTAAAGCTTTTAAATTGGTCGGCAATATGAAGCTGTTTGCTTATGAGATGAATCATCATTAGTCATAAAAGATTCCTTACCTCGAAACGACTTCCCGTTATGAAATGAGAGAGAAAAGTAGAGAGGAGGACAGATTTCAGTCTCACTCCCGCTAAAGGATGCCTGGGAAAGGAAATCCAAGTTTTATTCTTTTTATGAAATGCGTGTTTGATTGATTCCTCTAAAGTGATTGGAAATTTAGCAGTAACTTTTCCCTCATGCTGGCTTGTCTTCCATCAAAGCAATTAGTATAAACCAACTGATACAGTGTTAGTATACATTGACTAGCGTTTCCGACAGTAGTGGGGTTATTTTAATATCCTCTCCTCTTTATAGGTTGTCCATAGGTAATTGTGGTTAATCGTTCTTGTGGACGCAGTTGAGCTGCAAACAAAGCCACAGATATCCCAACCTTCCTCTGCTTTTGGTTGCAGGGAGCGGGGACTAACGGTATTCGGCTGACCATGGAGAGCGCTCTGACGGCCCGCGACCGTGTCGGGGTGCAGGATTTTGTCCTGCTTGAGAACTTCACCAGCGAAGCTGCGTTTATTGAAAATCTGCGTAAGCGCTTCAAGGAGAATCTGATCTATGTGAGTAGCAGTGTGACAGACGTCAAAGTGTTCGTCGGTGACCTGAATTTGGGCATTTGCTACAGAAGACATACCATAGCTTTGCCCTGCAGTTGGAGGGGTTTGGAGGTGGTGGTATCAGCTTTAATAGACCACGGTCACTTGTGTCAGAACTAGTCTGGGATACTGTCGTGTTAACAGATGTAGGGACTCATTGCAGTGCTCCAGTTGAGGTCTGCTGGTGTTTACAGGTCTTGCCAGCACTGAGTATCCAACTTACACCACATTCTTCCATTTCATGAATTCACTCTGTGATGGGCTTTCAGCAGCCCCAGGCTTGAACTTGATCCTAAATGGTATATCAGAAATAATCCATTTTTGCTTGTTAGAAGCACTAAAACCATTTGCAAGGATAACATGTGTAGCATGACTCCCGCAATGGCATTCTCATTGCACTAAGAGATCATTTCTTCAGCATCCTTGGCCTCTTTGGAAGCCCTTAGCAGCATCCCCAGTGCCACCGGGGCAGGCAGCCCTTGTCAACGACATACTGCCTTCGGAGCAGCCTGGGGTCTCGGGGAATCCGCTGCCAGACCTTCTGTAATCTCTCTGCTTTGTGTTCTCTTTTCCAGACATACATTGGCTCAGTTCTGGTGTCTGTTAATCCGTACAAGGAACTGGAAATCTACAGTAAACAGAACATGGAGCGATACCGTGGTGTCAGCTTCTATGAAGTTTCTCCTCACCTGTGAGTGGCCTGTGGGTAAACAGTGCAGTTTGTGCCGTTCCCACACAGGCGTGTGCAATAATGACACGTGAAAACAAGCAAATAGGACTTCTCCTTGTCCCACATGCAGCACTAAAAGTCATAGGGATATAAAGGATCCTTCGGAGGGTGTGGTGTACAGCTCTTTCTATTCCTGTTCCTCTCTCCAAAGAGGATGAGTTGCCTTTGCAGGAGTGGTATTTGGAAAGGGAGTTGGTTCCTTCCTGGCTGGAGGAACAGAGCTGCTTACCCAGCCCTGGCAGGACGGGAGTTCATTGTTCCAGGGTTACTTGGGGTCTGCATGTCCGGGCTGTGAGTTTCCCCTGCTGCTACATCGCTCGTTCAGCATAGGGCTAACTAGGGGAAAGAGTGTGTCTGGATGTGTGGTGGTTTCTTTCCTACCTCTGCTGTTACTGCCTGACCAATATTTATCTGGTATTTCCCTTGTTGCTAAGATACCGTCAGACTGTTGGAACACGGAATGTATTTATTTACATGGTCTGGCCTGGTGAGCATTCCCAATTTCCCATTAAAAAAAAAAAAGTTTGAGGTTTAAAGTTATTTTTGAAAGCATTTGGATTTTTTTGTCAGACTGAAAGAGAAAGATGACTAAGAGCTGAGCACATTTGGCTCCAAAATGTTTTCTTTCAGGACCAAGGGCTTAATTCTGAGCACCTCTTGGAGGTGTGTGTTTGTTTTTTTTTAATGTATTTATTTATTTACTTTATTATTATTTTTTAAAGAAGTCTTGGAAGAGTAGATTATATTATTTTTGAGCAAACTGTTTGGATTGTTTCTTATTACTGGCACATAGCCCAGGAGAGTAAGCAAAACAGAATGCGCTGCAAGCACAGGGAGGGAGAGAAACACCATTACTTGGGAAAGTCTGAACCCTTGAAGTTGTATTTGTTATGATGAAAATGTGATTTTTATAGTGTTTCAGGCTTTTTGTGTGGACCTATACGGGGCACGATTAAACCTGAAAAAAACTGCATTCCAATCTGCTAAGTTCTGCCCTTGATCTGGATGTGTCAGTAGTTCGTGTCTACGTGCAGGTGCCCCAACTAAAGAGATCTGCCCCGAGAAAGTAACTGGCAGCGCCTTAAATCAGTGTCGGGCAGTTCCTGGTGACGCCACTGAGGGTGCGGGGGCAGCAGCTCTTCGCTCCACGCTCAGCTCTCACTTGCAAAGTGTTGTTGCTCCACAGGTTGCCTTCACTCCTGCCTTCCAGGCGGAGACCTGGCCTAGATGCAGCCACTTTTGCCTGTGATCATGGCACTCTCAAGGGCTTCTTTGTCCTTCGGTGACAATTCGGTGACTCTCTGGAAAATCACTGGGACTGTGGCTGCCTTTTTATTTGTGTGCAGTAGGTACTGAGCTCGATAACAATGCTCACGTATAACACGGAGCGCTAAGCAGCTCTGCTTTGCTTCCTGTATGTGCTACACAAAGTGACTTAAATCACAAAGTAGCTCATTATTTCTTAGGCCGTTCTCTTGTTTTAACTAGTCCCATAAGAAATTGTAAAACCTGCAGCTCGTAAGTAAACCCTTGAGAACTGCAGTACTGAATGCCAGTGCTGCTCCAACTGGGAAAACAGTGTTTTTTTGTAAACTGTTTTTATTGTTCCATTAAAAAAGGTTACATTATTTGATTATTTACATTACATTATTTGGGTTATTTATGTGTTTAAAAATATTCTGAGGAGCACTGAAATGCTCTGTAGTGTAGTACTCTGTGCTTCTCCTTTTACAGTATTTCAGGTGTCTTTTTCCCTCTTCCTCTTATTTGAAATGGATTCTAGAAAGCCAAAGTACTTCAGGATTGCTATTCCAGTGTCAAAATAGTTTAAGGCTGGGCCCGAGCGCTGGGTTCTCTGGGAAGTGCGTCACACATAGTCATCTAAAGGAGAAAAGTTATCCCTATGGGCTTGAAACACAGCATACTTCCCAGAGTGATCTGTCACATCCTGTCCTATTTATAGCCTGCCGGGGGGTTCAGAGATGGTGACTACAAATGGGACCATAAACATCTTTAAGTGAAGTGATTCTGTACGTGGTGTGCATGACTGCTAGCCTTCTGCAGCTCTATATAACCACCCAACAAAGGCACGCAGTCTAGAGGCAGGTCTTAAAATTTAAATTAAATTTACATTTATTCGACTGTGTTCAAAATACTCCAGAGACAGAATTTGGATGGGAAGAGAAGGAGTTGATGACTTTAGTGGGGTAAGCGTGCGGTTGTGTTGCTAGGTAGCTCATTGGTGTTGCCTTAGCACCAAGTATTAATAGACTTGAGAAGGCCACGGCTGTTATTTTGGCGTGATTATTTGTAATTAATTTCACAGCATGAACGTTTGAAAAAAAGGGGGGGGGGAGCAAAGCTACTAAAAGGTTGTCAAATGTATGAAGACAGGATATCTGCTTGATCACCACACGTAAGAGAGCTGAAAGCACTGCTGTGGAGGTCGTCTTATATGAGTGCATTGTGAAGGGCTAATGCTCCTCTTTTCTCTTATCCCCTTCCATTGCACCTATCTGGTCCTTTTCCTCTCGCTCTGTAAGCGGTTACCACCGTTCTCAGACTCATCCTCCTGCTCTCTGGTGTTGTAAAAGCATGTGTGTGATTCTTGGTATAAGATCCTGTCTGGTCTATTGCAGGGAGGAAAAGAGAAGAGAAAGGAAAAGCAGTGAAGCAAGCAGCAGGGCTCCAGGGCCAGCAGCAGCACACCCTGGCTGTACGCAGGCAGGAGGAACCGCCGGGTATTTTGGGTAGCGTTTGGCCTCGGTTGGATGGTAGCTTATGTAGCCTGCAGGATGCTTAATAGTCTCTGCTGGCTTATCCGATTCTTCCTGCCATCCAGGAGAAGGTGTGAGAGGTTGGGCTGCTCTGGAGTCACCCAGATAGCAACGTGCAGTTGTGACCTTCTGAGTGTGTCATCACTTAAGAGATAAGCTAGAATAAAGATCGATGGAAAACAAGGTGTTTCCTGAACATAAAGCTTTTTTGTCCTGGGAACCAATGTTGAAAGGTCATGTCTATTTAGAAAAGTAAATTTGTCTACACCATTTAGTCATCTTCTACAGAAGCTCTTCTAGTCAGAGAGACTCAAAAGAACAGTTTTTAAAGGAATTTGATAGATTTGTGCTACCACGCTGCAGAAACTTGGCTCAGTGGTTAGGACATGTACGTAGTGGCTAAGAGATGTCAGAAAGAGTTCACAGTGATCTCCTGTCTCATCACCAGTGTGCAGAAGTGACACGCTCTTACCCAGCCCAGGGGCACGTACTTCTTTTTGAGGTGTCTCTGCTGGGAGTTCGCTCTGTGGTACAGTCTTAGCTGAGGAGTCTCTGCCCTTCATCTGTGGAGATGAACTAATGCCTGGTTATCATTGTCCCTTAGCTACGCTATTGCAGACAACTCGTACCGCTCCCTGCGCACGGAGAGGAAGGATCAGTGTATTCTGATCTCTGGGGAGAGCGGGGCTGGCAAAACTGAGGCCACCAAGAAGATCCTGCAGTACTACGCCGTGACCTGTCCGGCCAGTCAGCAGGTCGAAACCGTGAAGGACCGCCTGTTACAATCCAATCCTGTCCTGGAGGTAACTCTAGAGCCCGCAGCGGGGAAACTTGACATTGAGTCATACCAGCAGCACTCACATTTTCCAGCTGAGGGGGTGGGGGCAGCCGGACCCCACAGGGCACGACTGAGCTGTCTGTGCGGAGCCGATAGTGTATCCTGGGAACGCTGCGGCACGGCATGCGGGCAGATCATTTGCACTGCACACAGGGGAATCCCGGGCTGCTCCCAAGCCAAAGAAATGGCTGTCTGCTGCTGAACTCGTTGGCCCTTTCCAGTCCACCAGGAGCAGTTCTGGAGTGGGCAGGCTGCGGGGAGAGAGAGGCATTTGGTGTGGGAAGAGTTCTGGTGCTCTGCATAAGTTTGCGAAGCCCGAAGCGGACACATCAGCGTGTCCTCTGAGAAATGCATTTGTGGGTGCATTTTCTAGTGCTGTGGTGTCCTCTAGTGTCCAGTCCTGAGCTGTCTTTGTAGTCCCCCTTTGATATTTCTGCTCCGTACTCAAATGTGTGCTGCACGCGCGGGAAGGGTGTGCTCCCCACGGGAGGGGACAGCCTGGCAGGCCAGCGCCTGCTGTGAGCGGAGCTGCGGGTGACTTGGAAGCAAATAGCCGTGATGAAAGAGGAAGCTTTGAAAAGACTGTCAGACATGACATATGTTGTCAGCAGTGAACTGGCAGTAAAACAGGCTTACTAGGGGGGATGGAATTGTTTTCAGAGGCATGGTCCATCTGCAATGCTTGCGCTGGGCATAAAGATCAGCATTAGAATTCGGGTAGCAATCTGTTTCCTTCTTGGTTTCCCTTGCAAAATGGTCAAACCTGGGCTTTAACGGATGTAAATAAACAACTGGCAGCTTCACCAAAGTGTTTATAAATAATCTTATTTGATATTTATTTATTTTTTCACTGATCGTTTTCATTTCAGGCCTTTGGAAATGCAAAAACCCTTCGGAATGACAACTCCAGCCGATTTGGGAAATATATGGATGTGCAGTTTGATTACAGGGTAACTTAAAATCTGTTTTGTACTTGAGAACTGGTCCTGGTCACAGCAGGTCTCTGGCTCTGCTTTCTTGTACTGACGTGTGCGTGGAGCGATTATTTTGCATTCCCTTGACGACAGTACAAGCAGAGTCTATGGCAGCAAAGTTTGGTTCCAGAGGATTCTATAGAACACACTTCCCTTTCTTTCTTCCCTCATTTCTCTCTATAAGGAGACAGTGGGCTTAAATTCTCTAATTTCTAGGGTATATGTGCACCATGCAAATGGATACTCCCAAACTAAATCCACGTAAGCCAGCTGTGATCTGAAGATAATCTGTTCTGTGTAACTTTGCATAGTGTTTGATTCAATTCTGATCCAAATTGCCCCACGCTATGAAGAAGAACATAGTGCAAGAACTGAGTAGCTCGGCATATTGCAATCTTTTAAACCTCTCAATATATAATCCCTCCACACCCACAGTGTTGTTGCTTTTCCTTTGTGTTGAATTCCTTCTGAGAAGGAATTTTACACGTCAGGATCCCATTCAGTATGTGCTGTAGCCATGATCTGTATAATGGCATGTTATTGTCACTTGATAGCTCATTTTGCATACACTTCGAAACCCAAATTGCCACTCTTTTAGCTGAAATAGAGATTAAAAAGCAAAACGGCAGATAATTTTCTGTCTTTCTGTAAGCTATCATTTTGTATCCTATTTGTCTTTGAACAGACCACCAAGAAGCAGAAATATTTTCCTCTGCATTGATGAACTATTCCAATGTGTCTGGTTTGATTTAGGGGGCTCCTGTCGGGGGCCACATCTTGAACTACCTCCTGGAGAAATCCCGAGTTGTGCACCAGAACCACGGAGAGAGGAACTTCCACATTTTCTACCAGCTGCTAGAAGGAGGGGAAGAGGACTTACTGCGAAGGCTGGGCCTCGAAAAAAGCCCACAACAGTATCACTATTTAGTAAAGGTGTGCATTAACTAGTTATTCTTACAATATTGTTATGTTATATTATAGGACCGATATTTTTCTCAGTTGATTTTGTAGTTTCCTTCCCTTGCTTCAAAAATAACACTGCGATGACTGCTGTAAAAATAAACACATGGCAGAAGCGCATTGAGCATGAGTAATATATCTTTGACAATTATGTACTTATTTCTATCAAACTGTGTCTTTTTAGGGCCACTGTGCAAGGGTCAGCTCCATAAATGATAAAAATGATTGGAAGATTGTGCGAAAAGCCCTGTCTATTATAAGCTTCAATGACAGCGAGGTGGAGGTAAGACATGTTTGACAGCACCGCTGATTTTCCTACTCTTAAGGAATTTTTCTGCTTTGATTTGTTATTTCTGACCAAAGGTGGCCTTCAGAATGGATATATTCTCTGCAAAAATGCCGTAAAAAATACAAAATGTTCTTGTAAAATGTTAATTAACAAAAAGATCTCGCTGCCTTTTCCTGCTGTGCGTTCATTTCATCATCTGGTTTCTGACTGTTTCTTCCATCCTAGGATTTGCTGAGCATTGTGGCTAGCGTTCTGCACCTGGGGAACGTGCAGTTTGCTGCTGATGAGCAAGGAAATGCTCAGGTCACTACAGAGAATCAGATTAAATACCTGGCTCGGGTGAGTATCACCAGTTAGAGATATATTAAAGATGAATTAGAGATGTTTCCTTATTTTGAACTTGGTACCATCGTATAATTTTAGAATACGATTTAGAAGTTTTCATAAATTTACTTTTATTTGACCTAAATAAAATGCAAACGTTAACATCAAAATCCTTTAATTGACAACTTCTCTATTTACCACTTGATCCACCACTGACTTGAGGTTTTTGCCTTCAGGCAGTGGGATAGGAATAGACCTACACCAGAGAAGAGTTTTAAAGAAAGAAGACCCCTCGTGCCCTTGCTTAGTCAGTTCTGTGTGCCAGAACAATCAGGCCAATTTCTTTGTTAGGTCATATCACTGCCAGAAAGGAGGTGGCGTGCGGGAGGAAAGGGCAGGATTGACGTTGCAAGAAATCTTGCAGTGTGAATGGGAAATGAAGGGTTGTTCCACTAGACTGTGCTTTTGAGGACAGTGGAAAAGCCTTTCTGGTCTCTTAAAACTAGTACTGATAAATTGAACATACTGCTTCATAAATTAATTTAATATTCTACTGCTTTGCAGCTTCTAGCAGTGGAGGGCTCTGTTCTTCGAGATGCGCTGATCCACAAGAAGATCATAGCAAAGGGGGAAGAGGTAAGAACTTGAACTGGGGCTCTGGGAAGCACATGGATTAAATCAAGCTAGCGCTACGCCGTCAGCTCTCTTACCAGAGCTAAACAGTTCACTTCTCACTTGTCAAAGGAGGTTGTCAATGCAGGAGTCCCACAGCTTCACGGTGACTTGCAGCCTGTACGGCTGGGAGACAGTGATGTGAGCTGAGCCCAGACAGGATGCCGTTGAGCGGCTGTTTATTGACAATGAACCAGGGCAACTGAATCCCTCAGTGGAATGGCTGTTGAGTGGCTTTTTTCTCCTTCTGCACGCAGCTGATCAGTCCTCTGAACCTGGAGCAGGCAGCCTACGCGAGGGATGCGCTTGCTAAAGCAATATACGGACGCACTTTCTCCTGGCTGGTCAACAAGGTCAACAAGTCTCTTGCTTACAAGGTAAATGAACCTTTTGGTTGTTGGTAGCCAACCAAGCGTAAAAGGAATTTTCAAATCTTTTAGCTGCAAAGCAGAGAAATGGTACGCTCCATGCTATACAGCGATTTCTAAATTAATTTGTTTTCCATTAAGAAGGGGGGTAAGGAGTTAATGCTGTAACTAAATGGGAAAAATCCTGTGGTGGATCGTAGCTGTGAGTACGTATCAACCTTTATTTTTTACCATATTGCAGGAAGGAGAGTTTCCGGGCTGGCGAAGTACAACAGTTCTAGGATTGCTTGATATCTATGGATTTGAGGTTTTCCAGCATAACAGGTTTGTTTCAATCAGTGTCTTTGAGTTTTGAATAAACTCTGCATGACTTCATTCATTATAGTGTTTTCTCTCCATTGTGAAATAAGACATTATTCCATCTCCGATTCTCTTAATAAGAGAGAAAGAGATGACATTTCACCTTTAGGAAACCAGTTGAATAACTGATAATCACAGGGCTTCGAACACTTGGGGCATCCAGCTAATATTTAGCATTTATATCTGTTAATGTTCCTGGTATTTTAAAGAGACTGTTGTCTTTTTGGGGCATATTCATACCGTAGCTTGAACTCTGCCTTTGTCCAGCTCTGGCACAGTGGTGGCTGTTGTGGCATCTTTCCACGGTGGTGTGAATGGGAAAAAACAGCTACAAAACTCTGACTGTGGTGGAGTCTGGAACCCAACTCTGGCAGATAGCAATGAACCGAGACACTCAAATTTGCGGTGTTATTGGCCCCTTCTTAAAAGTTTTTGCATTCCTCTGTGTTCCACCCTTCATGTCTGTTTTTCCCTCCTTCTGGAACTCTTCTGTGAGATCCACTAAGTAATAAACTTACTAAATTTATACATTCAGTAAGTAAACATTTCACAAAGTTCCTTGTATCTCTGTGTAAATCAAAAGAAATAGATTCACGCTGCTGCCCACTAATTACGGCTTCTTTTACTTGTGGTACAGTGTTAGTGATTATTTTTCTGATTTTTGTTTGCAGCTTTGAGCAATTTTGTATTAATTATTGTAATGAAAAATTGCAGCAGCTCTTCATAGAGCTCACATTAAAGTCAGAACAAGAGGAATACGAGTCAGAAGGCATAGCGGTAAGAGCCAATATCATCACTTCCACTGTCTCCTTCGTAGCACTTGTGTAGGCCAGAGGACAGATTAGAAAAGGAGCTGCTGATAACGGTTTGCAAAGTAAATGAATTAAAGAGCTTTCCTTTTTCCTTTCTTTTCAAAACACTTTGGTAACTGTGTGATAGTGCTAGAAGTGAATAATGCCATTCCAGTCTTTTACTCTGATAGAAAAAAAGCTTTTTAAAGGCAATGTTAGGAAAATAAATTTGAGGAGTGAAAAAGCTTTGTTTCAAATTTGACAGAAAGGTTATTTAAGTAAGGCGCTGTCTGAAATGTTCTGAAATTTTCCTGTTTTTTTCCAGTCTAGAATTGTTTTCACCCAAGTGTGATTTCTTGTCTTTGTAGTGGGAACCAGTTCAGTATTTCAATAACAAAATAATTTGTGATTTAGTGGAAGAAAAATTCAAAGGCATCATTTCTATCCTGGTGAGTTGACAACACCTTTTTAAATTAAAAATTTCATGGAATCATAGAATAGTCTGGGTTGGAAGGGACCTTTAAAGGCCATCTAGTCCAAACCCCCTGCCATGAGCAGGGATGTCTTCCACTAGACCGGGTTGTTCAGAGCCCCATCCTACCTGACCTGGAATGTTTCCAGGGATGGGGCATCGACCACCTCTCTGGGCAACCTGAGCCAGGGTTTCACCACCCTCAGTGTAAACAATTTCTTCCTTATATCTAGTCTAAATCTTCCCTCTTTTAGTTTAAAGCCATTCCCCCTCATCCTATCACTACTCTCCATGATCAAGAGTCCCTCTCCATCTCTCCTGTAGCCCCTTTTAGGTATTGGAAGGCCACAATAAGGTCTCCCCAGAGCCTTCTCTTCTCCAGGCTGACCAACCCCAACTCTCTTAGCCTGGGGCAGTGTAATGGAAAACAAGAGGAAGAACACAGGGGGGAAAAAGAAGGTCTAAGTTTATATTAGGATTATTTGGGCAGGTGGGAGGAAGAGTGACACTTCCATCTGCTCTCAGGAAAGAAGCTTCCAGTCCAGGCAGTCCGGAGAGAGGAAAGTGTTTTCCTTTTCAGCTCAACAGTTCTTCATTTGCTGAACTATGAGCTGGCCTACCTGTTAAACGGCCAAAGGGTCAAACTGGGGCAGTGTTTCAGTGGGACAGAATGAGAGCTGGCCTGTGTGCTGACGAGCACAGCAAGAAATCAATACTAAATGCGTGTGTTTATAGGATGAAGAGTGTCTGAGACCGGGGGATGCCACAGATACAACATTCTTGGAGAAACTGGAGGAAACTGTGAAGAACCACCCTCATTTTCTCACGTGAGTGTTCCCATAGCTGAGGACAGTTACGCTGGTAGGATCCAAGTGTGTGATAGAGCCTAGAGCTTTAATTATTCCTAGATAACATTATAACTCATTGTGTGTACGGCAGTAGCGTCCTAGGTGTGCTGCGTCCCACGTAAAAGATGATGGTGTTTTCTTTTGTAAAGAGATTAGTTTGTAAGTTAAGATAATATAGAATAAGTTGTCAACACTAACTACCTGCTCAAGACTATGCTTCAGAATAAACAGGAGCAACAAGACTCTTGTTACTGACTTGCCTCTTCGCCAGTCTCTTCCTGGGATCCTACTGCTAATATGTCCAAGGAATTTGCAGGCTTGTGGCTTCTTGGCTTTTCTAAGATTGGTTCCAACACCAGTACTTGAGGTGTGACAAATGCTCTGGTTTGGAGTATTAGGCAGGGTCATTCCCCAGCATTGATGACTCAAGTCAGGCTTAGGAATAACTGGAACATAGAGCAGAATTTTACTGGTAAAAATGGTGTTCAGAGGTGTGTATGCATTAGAATGTTTTAAGCAGTATTAGTGCTTTTGAAATTGAGATGTTTATATTGCACTAATTCACCTTTGCACCCGTCTGCTTCCCAGACGATACTGATGTCCTCCTTTGACTTTGGTAACCTCTCCGTATTGCCGCCACTCCAGTTTGATGGGTGTGAATTCCATGTTTCACCTTTCGTATTGTTTACTTCAGTTTTGGAGCTCCAAATGTCTTTTTATTCTCACTGGCTGTTCTGCTTATGCTCAGATTAGGATCTGTACAGCATCTCACAAGTATGCCAGCCTGCTGCCAGCATCTTTGCTGCCCTCTTGCCTGCTGCCTCTACTCTAATTTCATGTGCACACACAACCACTCTGCAACCTCGCCAGGAAGCTGAAAGTTCATCCATTTGAAATAAACATAAATACATTTTTTTGACATTTTTGTGATTTGCTGGTTGATAACTCTTTAGTTACTTCTGGTCTTGAAAATCAGCAAGGTGGATTTATTCCCCTGCCCCCCTTCTGTGTTCCCATAGTCCCACCCTGGGATCAGATGCCGTACTGCTTTTTGAAGTGAATCCCCCCCAGTAAAACAGATGTTTCTTTCTCACGAAGCTTCTTCCCTTTCTTACCAGGCACAAGCTCGCTGACCAAAAGACTCGCAAGTCACTGGGGCGGGAGGAGTTTCGGCTTTCGCACTATGCTGGAGAGGTCATCTACAGCGTTGCAGGTAAGTGTGTGCATCATCTCCGCTGTCTCTCACTCTTTTCTCCTCCTCCCATCCTCTGCCCTTTGAATTAAAACAGCTTCACTGTACAGTAAAGAAAAATGTGGGCATAGAATACATCCACACATCATTTCAGACTCATTTCCCATCTCTAATTCCTGCCTTGTTGTGAAGTTCCTGTGGAACAGCGGTGGCAGCCTGAGCGGTTTCTTTTTCTTCCAGGTTTTCTAGATAAAAACAATGACCTTCTCTTTCGGAACCTGAAGGAGGTGAGTGTGGATAGAGGACATTTCCAATACTCAACAGAACGAGGAGTCGGGTTTAAAATGGGGTGGCACCTGAGGGAAAAGTGTCTTCTAGACTCCACCTGGAGAATGCGTGTCCGTAGGGCTGCACTATGAAAAGACAAATTGAGGTGCCCAAAATTCATTTTATTATTAAAAAGCAAAACAAAACAAAAAACCCCCAAACAAATAGTTTTGTCCCATGTTTCCTTGGTAGTTCTCTGAAGAATACTCTGTACTTTATCTCTGAAAACATCTCTCTCTGCAGACCATGTGCAACTCTGAGAATCCTATCATAAATCAGTGCTTTGACAGGACGGAGCTGACAGACAAAAAGAGACCAGAAACGGTAAGAACATCAGGGCTGGATGGCAGTGGTACTATTTCCTCTTTTTAAAAGACATGTCCTGTCTAACACGGTAATCTAAACGCAAACCTCTTACGTTTCAGGCTGGGAGACTGAGGTCTATTCTGCAGGCACGAGTACTACCTTTAAGTCATCACTTCATACATAGTTTTCTTTCTTTTCCCCTAGGCAGCAACTCAGTTTAAAAACAGCCTCTCCAAACTCATGGAAATTCTGATGTCCAAAGAACCCTCCTACATTCGTTGCATGAAACCCAACGATGCTAAACAGGCTGGTATGACCCTGGTGACTCTTCCTCTTTTTTTCTTTTCTATGGCAGCTATATATAGACCACTAGATCGCAGTCAGTGAGGCACAGAAAGGAGCTAAAATCAAGAATTCCTGCAAGATTATTTCCATTTTGGGTCTGTGCCAGAGCTGCTTGTAGGGCGGTGGTGGCGGTACCAGCGGCCAGGAATCCGAATGGGAGCACTGGTCTTGGGTGGAGTAGGGTCATGTTTAAAGTGAAGAATTATTAACCTACTTAACTTCCTTTTAATGACCTTTATTCTCCCACGTTTATTCCTCCTGTATGCATAGACCATCCTAAAAGAGAACTTCTTTTTGGAACTTTAAATATAAATTTATATTAAAGATGGGGTGGGGCAGGGAGAGGGAAGACAGGAGACACAAAGTAAGCTGTGTGGTACTTGCACCATGAGGATGGGTTAGAGGTTAAAGGTAACTGTGTGAGATATAACCAAGAACTGAGTATTCCTCTTCTCCAGATGAAGGGTCAACTACACATTGATCATGTTTCTCTATTTTCATGCTTTCTCAAGATCGATTTGATGAAGTTCTAATCCGACATCAAGTGAAGTACCTAGGCTTGATGGAGAACCTCAGAGTGCGCAGAGCTGGGTTCGCGTATCGGAGAAAATACGAAGTTTTCCTGCAGAGGTAGGATGACTTTGGACTGCTCCCTCCCTCTGGTCTCTGTCCCACAGATGTTTGAGGCTGGGGAGCTGTTCTGAACAGCGAAGGGGCAGCCCTTACACCTTCATTTCTGGAGGGAGCGAGAAGCAATGGCCTCTCTGCCTTTCCATCGCCCTGCATGGACTGAACTTCTCTCCCTAAGATTTCTTCTGCTGTCAATTTGCAGGTACAAATCGCTTTGTCCAGAAACATGGCCTACGTGGGATGGACGGCCCCACGATGGGGTGGCTGTGCTGGTGAAGCATCTTGGCTACAAACAGGAAGAATACAAAATGGGACGGTTAGTTCTTCTGTTTTCTTAATTTGAGATTATGAATCACTGGACATCCATGTCACTGCTTTTAAATAAGGCTTCTCTAGCTAATGGGTGAGGAAAAGATTAGAGATCCCAAAGGGGATGCTAAGGGCAGGAAGCAAACTTCTTCGGCATGTTAAACATAATTCTGCATTTCTATTTCTAGAACAAAGATTTTTATCCGCTTTCCCAAGACCTTGTTTGCAACGGAAGATGCTCTGGAAGTGAGGAAGCAGAGTCTGGGTGAGTCACACACACTGCAGTAGCTTCACAGACAGTTAGCTGTCTGGCTTTTGATTTATTTTTTTACTGTTTTTTTTGGGGAGAGGGATTTTTCTTTAAAAGTTGACCCTTTTTCTACCAAAGTCTGCTTGGTCACAATTTCAAATTGCTGTTTTTCTTGCAATTTCAGCAACAAAAATGCAGGCCACGTGGAGAGGTTTCTACCGCCGAAAGAAATTCCTGCACATGAAACACTCAGGTATGAGAGAGAAAGAGAGGACACTGCAGTGCTGGGTAGTTGCGTGGTTTGAAGCGGCCGTTGTTGTCAGAGATGACTTGAGTTTGATGTGCAAGAAGGAACGCTCCCAAAGCCTTGCGGGAAGTAGAATGGAAGATGTCAGTGGGGTACCCAGTCCTTCCGCCTTTAGTCTGTGAGACTGAGCAAGAGAAGCAGACTTAACTCACGTTCGCACAGCAGTTCCCATCTGCCTGTGCTTTTTATTGACATTTATCCATTGTATCACATTATTAAAAACTTAAAATATATTCTTTCCCATATGCCTTGTTGAAGGCTGTTTATTTCCAGAATGGGCTTTCTTGAGCCCTCTCTGTTGCCAGTTTTGTATGAAGTCAATATGGGTATGAAGGAGCTCACTCACTCAGTGTAAAATCTTCGTATTATTTTTAGCCATAGCTATCCAGTCCTGGTGGCGGGGAACCCTGGGACGCCGAAAAGCTGCCAAGAAGAAGTGGGCAGTAGAGACTATCAGAAGGTGCGTAAAGAATAACCCAAGCCATCAAAGGGGTACTTATTTCTGAACAATAGGATGATAAAAATAAACTTTCTTGTCACTGCACTATAAGGGTTTTTTTAATAAATTACAACTATTAAGTAAATCCCAGAAAATGGTTTGGTTGGAAGAGACCTCTAAATATTGCTCATTTGGATCACTTTTCTAATTTTCTAATAAAATTTTCTTCTTCCTCAGGTTCATTAAAGGTTTTATTTACCGGAACCACCCTCGCTGCCCAGAGAATGAGTATTTCCTTGATTACATCCGCTTCTCCTTCCTGATGAACCTCAAGCGTAATTTACCAAAAAATGTTTTGGACAAATCATGGCCAACTCCTCCCCCGTCACTGTGTGAGGTAGGCACAACTGCACCAGGGCCAGGCAAATCACACGCAGGAAGGAGGAGGCTGGTGGCAGTGTTGAAGACCACGGGCCACCAAAGGCCTGAGGGGACCCTCCTGCTATCAGAGAAGAAGGAACCAGGTTCTCACTCAAGTTCCACGTTGCATTAGCATCTCTGCTAATAGTATTAACCCAAACATCGTCACATAGGTGTAATTAGCATATCTGTAACATTATTAGAGCTAGAATATTGAAAGTTCTTGAGAGCGTGGTGCTGTTACAACACCCTTTTCTTCTGGTTTTCTCATCCATTTCTGAAATTTTCTTCCCTTTTTCTCTGAACAAATTAAGTTCCCTCTGGACAGTTAAACGGGCTGCAGTGAGGATGTGGTTGCCTGTGAAGAACACATTAAATTTCCTCTTTTGCCATTATTATTCTGCATCTGGCAGAATTGGTTTTTTATCTGATCAAAACAAAATATTGCAGAAAAGTGCCAGTGATCTTATCCAAGGGTCCTTGTTGGGATTGCAGACAGAGCTGGAAGCAAGGAAGGGCACAGCAGGGTGAGGTGGGGTGCTCCAGGTATTCACTCACCAGTCTAAAGCAGGTGGAGGATGTTGCTGGGCAAACTCTCTTAGAAAGGTGGAAAATAAACTTCCTATTATTTAATTTTAGAAATGACTCTCAGTAATGAAACAGATTTTAGTTCAGCAATGCATTTTCCACAGTTGCTTCTCATCTCTCTTCACTGTTTGAATTGGTTTATCAGGAATTTCCAGCTCTTTTCATTTACCGTGCGATTTCTTCTTCAGGCATCGCAGCTCCTGCGACAGCTATGTATGCAGAACATGGTCTGGACCTACTGCAAGAGAATCAGCCCAGAGTGGAAGCAGCAGGTACGAGACAACTTTACATCATTTTACAAACTACGCTGGTGTTCCCCAGAACAGGAGGGAGTTCTCCACATTAGTTATTGTAAGAAATGAAAGAGGGGAGCAGCTGGACCGGAGGGACACGGGTACTGCTACGGGGGGTGGGGGGCACAGCAGCAGCGGTGAGGTGGAGGAACTCTTGAATCACTGCATTCTTCTGTGGTTGGTTAACAATTCCACAAAAACTTTAGGGTTTTTTTTTTTTAGGTTAGAGACCAAAAAAAACCCTAAAAGACTAGAATGTGCATTAAATAAAAGAAAAACCATTATATGAATATTTCAATACATACTATTTAAGCAGTGTTGTTGTGTATCCATGCCCCTATATAATTTCTATACTGAAAGGCTCCATTATTCTTCCCATGGAAGATAAAAATGTAAGAAGCTGCATTATTCTGGTTGTACCAGACAAAGTAGAGGGTAAGAATCCTGCAGACAAAAAACTAGTCATTTTCCAAACAGAGAAGTTACATGAGCAGTTACAGCTGCTGTTCTAGCTAAAAAGAATAAAAACGATGCTGAGATTTGATTCATCTTACTCATGGAAAGGTAGAGGGAAGGAGGGTTTTTTACATTAAAAAAAAAGGCTCGGTGAAGGGACAGAACAGGAAATGTATACATTAAACAATTTAGATGTAACTGTTGGGAGATGATAGTACTAGTTGCCCTTTTTTATTGCATAGTATATTGTACTGCTTATGAAGGCCTGCAAAGTATTAAGCACATGTAATGAAATGCTGTAGATTAGTTAGTGGCTGAGCCTGTGATTAAGGACACAGGATTAATACCAGCCATTACTGAGCTGGAGGTGGAAACTCAGCAGAACACGTTCTTTTCCCCAGCAAACCAGACTCACTGAGGATCTTTTATCCACATTTTTACCTGTAAATCATCTCAGGTACTTCCTCCTGTGTAACAGCACCCATAACATGGTGTTTGCCCTAAATAAAGGAAAGGGGTGTTCCTGTTTCCTCAGTCACTGGTTTTGTTCTTATTCTGAAGGAGCACAGGCTGGGAGCTAAGAGCGCAGGTCATATGTAGAGTGTGGGGCGGCTGGCTCCTGGAATACTGCCACCATGAAAGGGACCAAAGGTTTCTGGTGACTAATCATCGGAACAGGCACTCCCAGGGCAATGTGGGAGCCTATGGAATTGTACGGTAGGGAACACATAGACGGCAGAGCTGTAACAAACGTGATATGCAGTCGCTAATAAGGACGTAACTTTTTTCAGTACTTCAAGTAAAGATGTTGAGTAGCTGAAAGGCTTCAGGGGGGAAAGAAAAAAATAAATAATCTGAAACATGAAAAAAGCCATATGGGGTAGAGCAGGAGAACAAACTGTTCAGCTTAAAGAGGAAGAGGTTAAGAGAATTGCTGCAGTGCGAGAGTTCTGAGGCTTTTTAAACATGGGTATTGTCAAAATCCAGACTAGATGCCATATCCAGATAAATTCAAACCAGAAATATGATGCATATTTTTGAGATTAAGGGGAAAAAAAAAAGGAACTACTTTTCTATACCCTGAAGATAGGGTAAGCTGCTGAAAATGTAAGGGATGTACAGAATATTTTGGGTAATTTTGTGACTAGTATGATTCAGAACTAGATGATGACTGCCAAAAAAACCAAAAGGGAGCATCTCTTTCACAAAAAAATTATCTTTTTATTAACGAGAATTTTTACACTAAACAAGAATACATCTTTTGTCCTTGCAGTTGGAACAAAAAGTAATTGCCAGTGAGATTTTTAAGGGTAAAAAAGACAATTACCCTCAGAGCGTTCCCAGACTCTTCATCAACACTCGACTTGGTGAGTAGGTGTTGCAGAGTTTAACGGGAAGAAGGAGAGGGGGGATTAATCTACTCTTTTCTTGCTAGAAGTTTCTTTCTGACCCCCACCTCTGTGGTTTTAATACAGGTAATGAAGAGATAAATGCTAAAGTCCTTCAGGCTTTAGAAAATGAAGCAATTAAGGTGAGATATGTGTCCTAATACTTTTGTCAAGCTTCTAGAGCTATGCAGCAGAATATGAGATTGGATTTCTGAAGAAAATACAGCAAGAATTTTGCATTATATTAAGCTTGTAATACCTTAGAAGAGAGTCTACGGGAAGAGCTGATGGCTCAGAAATACGATGTAGAGATTTGGGCAAGTTTAATTATGTCAGTTAAGAACTGAAAGGGTTGCGGCTGGCATGGCTGGAGAGAAAAGGAGAAACCTACACAGACTGAAACTAAACCTGCCTTTTTCAAGCCCATAGTCAGACAGCTGTAGTCATCCAGTTATGACTCCTCTAGGTCAGCAAGGAAGGCTATGGCAGAGCTGAGAATAGGACTCAAAAGAACTGTCTCCATTCCCGGTTTACCAACCCCCGGTCAGTACCTCCTGCAGGCTCTCCAGGCTGGAGGGAAGGCAGCTGACAATTAAACACGATGCATTTTTAGCACTGTTAACACTTATTTCAGTATGCAGTTCCTGTGATCAAGTATGACCGGAAGGGATACAAAGCAAGAGCACGGCAGCTGCTTCTTACCCAGAACGCGGCCATCATAGTCGAAGAATCCAAAATCAAACAACGGATCGACTATGCCAATCTGACAGGTAAGAACAGGAACATAAACGGGGTTTGGCTCACCTGACTGAAGTCAGACTTCACCTTGGCTACAGTTAAATAATAGAATAACCAATTTGTCTTTGTCCTGGACAAGAAGGGAATTATCTGATACTGAGAAGCATTTTAAATCTGTAATATCTTGAAACTGAGTTTTTTCTAAAATTAAACTCCTTAAAATGTCACAAAAATTACTCAATTCATCTCCGCCAAGCCCCCTCCAAAGTCATTTCCCAATTGCGTATCTGTAGCGCAGGGCAGTTGCGCCATTATTACACAGCAGCTGCCTGGGACGCTGCTACAGCTTTCAGCCCTCTGAATGTCTGACACAGACCTGATGCTTTTCGAGGGGAACTTGGTCAGACAGAGAAAACTGCTGAGTCTGGTGCATTGTAGCCATTACTTGGCTTTGTCTGAAACCTCTCACTTCACAGCTCCAGCTCCACTACAGTTCCTCTTTACAGCCCATTTTGGTGCTAATCATTTCTGTTAGCCTGATGCAACTACACTGCATTTGTAACTGTCACCCTTTGAAGTGGTTTCCAAGGGCAACACTAATTTGGGGTTCTGTGACTCCCATAAGACGCTATTATGGCAGAGATGTATGTTTATCTCTGCTAGGGCTGGGCTAGCTCAATTTAAATAGGTAATCCAGTTTGTATCTAGTGTCAAGATATTAAACAAAGTCCAAAAATAAACTATGAAGAAACAGACACTCCTGAAACACAGTGTGGTGCTCCTTAACTAATCCCTACCCACCTGCCCCAGGGAGAGGATCTTTTTCATTTAGCAAACATGAGCAACTCGTGGCAGAGGCTAAGCCTCTCGCTTACTGTATGGGCGGAAGGCACTGCTGGCTGGGCGAGTAGAAGTGCTGAATTCAGAGCCCGAGTTGGTCGTGGTGTGGCAGAATGAGAACCCTCAGCAGCTCAGGACTGGATCTTCGAGGCCCAATATGCCAGCAAGTGGGTGTGGGTTCCGCCTGCCCCAAGCCTAGCTGCAGAGCAAGCATGGAACTCGCAGCAATGACAGCTTTCTGAAGCCAAGCTCCTACAGCAGCGCTGGCCTTTCTTACCACATGGGGCAGGACATGGAAGACAACAGTGACCACATTGTTCCAATTGTCTTTCTTCTTCATACTGCAGTAATTGCGCCACTCATCCACCTACAGGGCTACAACGAAGTATATGCCCGGTGGGTGCTGAAAAGTAACATTTTGGTCATAGGTCCTTTAACTGGCCAAAGTAGCTCTTTTTCAAGTCCATGAGGGCGATGACAGTTAGTAAACAGGCATTCTTCCTACTTCTGATGGAGAGAGGCATCTGAAAGTTTCTTTTCCATCTTAAAGAGCACAGTTATAAGCTGATTGTCTGTCACCTTGCAGCCTCTTCAGCCTCTCTGCTGTCACGTTAGCGCAGTGTTTCTGTGCAGCTTCTCAGCTGTTGGGTTTCTTGGCGTGAGAACAACAGTTGCTGCGTTCCTGGGAGAGGTTCTGAAACACGTGCAAGAATCCTCCTAGAGCCGTGCTGGGTGTCAAATGGCCATTCTCTATTGCAGGCATCTCCGTCAGCAGCCTGAGTGATAACTTGTTTGTGCTGCACGTGCACTGTGAGGATAACAAACAGAAGGTAATGGGACTCGTCCATCCTTCCTCCAACCACCTCTAGAAAAAGTTTTCAAAGCAGAAAGAGCAGAAGATCCAGCTGGGGTGTGTGGGGAGGGCACACAGGGTGACATGTACGTAACTATTTTGTACCAGCTCTCAGTAGCATTTCACTTGTATTTACTCATGCTCACAGATGGGGTTCACCAGTGGCTCGGTCACCGACAGGATTGGTGCTGTCCCTTTTTCCCATTACTGTAAATAAACTGCCATAGGTGCAGTGTGATCCACAACTGAGGCCCCAGAGATCTCCAGCAAGCCTGGTCCACTTCGAGGTGGTTTTTCCATGCTGACTTATGGAGACAGTTCTGTCCCTGTTAATTACAGCATAATCAGTTTGGTGTACTGACACTGTAAAGCCATGATCACAAACCATTGTCTCTTTTCCCTCCCAGGGAGATGTTGTACTTCAGAGTGACCATGTGATTGAGACACTAACAAAAACAGCCATGCAGGCAGACAAAGTCAATAACGTCAACATCAACCAGGGCAGGTGAGTGAAGCCAAGCCTCTCTCAGGAGCTGCTTTGGTTTTTCTTGCCTTGGTTCTGGAGAGAGCTCTCCTTCAGCATTAAAGGGCTACAGAAACATACCTACGCAACATCAAAATGTACCTAACGCATCTTAACTAAGGCTCCGTTTCCCTGAACAAGCAGATCTGTTGCAGCTAAGCATCAATACAAAGCAGCCACTTACACAGGAAAAGGGTAAAACTAAGCTGGCGGAGAGGTCACACTTATCAAATCTTACACCTCTTTCTCTTCACAGCATAAAATTTACAGTTGGGCAAGGCAAAGAAGGCATAATTGACTTTATATCGGGATCAGAACTGCTTATAGCCAAAGCCAAGAATGGCCATCTAACAGTGGTGAGTACAGGCTGAGGTTGGTAAGAGATGGTAGTTCACTTACAGTGGAACCAAACCCAGATTTTTGGCATTAAACTGCAGCAGCTGGACACGTGCCACATGACTTTCATGCTGAATGTACTACCCTGGTCTACCAGCCTTTTCCCCAGTTGGAGCTGTGCATTGTCCTTCTCTTCCTGCAGTCTCCAGAGACCGCCAGGCTGTCTATCATCAATCACTCCCTCCCCCTCCCAAGTTTCAGGCTTTAATGCTATAGTCTGTTGCAAATCAAATTTTAGGAAGAGGGTTTAAAAACCCAGGAAGCAAAATAAAAAAAAAAATAATCCTTTCCCTTCTCAGATTGTTTGTAGTCTTCCTGCTAGTCAGATATAGTCATGCAACTCATTTATGCATTGTCAGATCAAAGGTTGTTCAGAAATATTCAGACCGCACTCCCTCCTGTCCTGCTGCAGGCTGACTAGCGGCAGAACAGCAACCAACATCTCCAGTTCGCACTTTGCTGAAACAGTCCATCCTATGAAAGCCACAAATGTAGCACTGCTCTATGGAATGCCTGCAGACTGTATGCAGAGAGAGATCAAATTTGCATAAGCATGCTGAAATGAGAATCACTGATAAATGAGCTGCTTTATTTGCTATCAGTAACAGCAAACCAAGTAACTTCTTGGACTATGAAGAAACACATCCCATAATTTTTTTCTCCAGCCTTTTCAAGCCATCCCTAGAACATTTTATTTATTTATTTTGCCCCTCTCTCTTCCTTTCCTAGGCCAAAGTCCCCTGTACAGCTAGCCTAGGGAGAGGGTTTTAGTGTCACCTCAGGAATTGGGGTGTAGGAGCGCTGTTGACTCCCCAACTTGCCAAGACCCACTTTTGTTTCCTGCTGAGTGGACAACTTCAGCACTCTGGAGTAGAGCAAACCTTACCTGCTGTTGTGTAACAACATAATCCCACAAGCCAGTCTTTGGTACACTTTAAAGATGTTTAGGAGCCAAAACTGTTGCAGCATCTTTGTTTTCAACACACCTTCTAGCTTGTCTTTCTTCTCCTGCAGGTTGCTCCTCGTTTGAATTCTCGATGATAAAACGTGCCACCACCACAGGACCTTTCCCTCCACGAGCCTGACTGCACCCTATAGAATTGGCTGGACATTGTTCCAAGCAAAATCCCCCCCTCCTTCCTCGCTTTGCTCATTCTGTTTATTGTTACCAAAGACCTGCACTTTCAGAAAAAAAAAAACCAAACCACAAAATACATCTTGCTTTTTTGTCTTAATATGAAAGTTCCAAAAGAAAGGCCTTCTCTTCCTTACCTTAGTGGCAAACACATGGGTCCAACGCACTGTCTGAGAAACCGTGGCTCATGAGACATATTCAGCTGGGCTTTGAGGGAGAGGGAGCTCTGACTCTACCAGAGTTTAAGCCCTGATGGAAACGACCAAAATTTGTGCTTGTCATCGTCAAAAAGCACAATCAGAAAAAAAAAAACTCTGCTGCTTTGCCAGCCAAATCAAGAAAATGCCAAACTTTATATGCAGAAAGAATGTTTTATGAAGAATTTTGCTCTGAGACGTTTTGATGCTTTGTGTTACAAATATATTAAAGCCATATTGTGTAAATGAGTAAAACCCTGTAAATACTTTATAGCTGAGTATGAGAGATGCACTACAAGAAATGGAGTTGACGTGGAAACTTTTATGTTTTAGATTTGGAATTTTTGTTGGTTTTAGTTTATGATTGTAAGGTAATAACCTGAGAAACCCATCATGTAACTTCTTCACTCATCTGGATCAAGATATTCTTACCTTTTTTGAAGTCACCTGTCCCATTTCTTGCTCTATAGTAATATTTTTATACTGTAGCAACTTTTTCATATCCACACATCCAAACAAAATGTTAAGTAATACAAACTGCAGAGGTCACCACTTCTCTATGCTGCTCTAGGCTGGAAATGAAACCTGTAGTCCTTGGCCACAGGACGAGCACAGAAGCTTTCCCTCCCACCTCATACCTGTCTGGGAGTCGCCACTGCCCTTTCCTCCACACACCTCATCAGGCTCAGAGCAGCACTTTCAGAAAAAATTGCTTTTCCTCTTGTTTTTAGCGATAACTGGAAGTTTGAGTTCCCACAATAAAGCTCCACAATGTTGATATAAATGCCTCTCGGTACCGCCTTAAAGAGGAAGAGATGGCGAGTTCAGCACTGCTGGCGTTACTGACCACCTGCCCGCAGCTCCTTTGCATGGAAGCATCTTCCCAAGCAAGCCGTGTCACTCCAGTTCTAACCCAACATGAGGAGGGGTACGCGTTCTGAATGCTAACCGGTCTCAGGCTGCATCACAGAGGTTAATACTAAGCGCCTTCATTTAACCAAGAAGCCAAATGGCTACAGAGTGGACAGCTATGTGTCAAATACCTGCTGACTGCACATCACAGCTCCAGCTTCCACGTCCAAGTTCTAGACCTCAAGCAGTGCATTTTGCACCCTACTTGCCTTAGAAATTCTTCACGTTCCACCTCTGTCCTGATGCAGTAGCCACAACAGTTACAGCAAGCCCTGAATAAAATATAACCAAACATGTTGCCACTCACATACGATCAGCTCAGTCTCCTACTTTTTGGTTTCTGACATGATGCAGTTATCAAACACTGCCCAGGCCTGGAATGCTGTATACACTGTAGTACATATACACCATACCACTGTATATGCTAGAGTGTATATACTATACAATGCTGTATACGCTATTATATAACCTCTTCAAGACTACGCTAAATAAATTTTTACAAAAAAACCCACCCACCCTTTGTCTTTGTTGTAGAGACTGTTTTATCACATTTCTTATTTTTTTTTTGAGAGGGAGGGTATGATTTCTTTTTCCCCTCATCCATCACACGGCCACCCTGAATCTCCAATTCTTGGGCCCATCTATGACAAGGGGCAGATTATTCCTAGAGATTTCTGGGACATCAGCCAAGCAGAGTGGGCATTAAGATAACACGGTTCCCTTCTCTCCATCCACATAATTGGGCTGGATGAGGAATGCTGTAAGGGCAAGTGAGAGAAATGCATCAGCCAGATCACGGCTTTCTGTGCATTCCAGTAGGGAAAGAGTGAATTAAATGGTGTGGAAGAGCTTCCAACTCCTCCTGGTGCAAAGCAGGCTGTCTCTAGGAGGCTGGCCTCACCGATCTACTACTTACGGCTAAGACTGAGGTCTTTCTTTATCTCATCGCTGTAGAACAATGCTCTTACTTCTCTTTCTCTCTCTCCCCCTCCAAACATTCCTATTACAAGCGACAAACAAAACTTATTCTTGCTGAAATAACTAAAATAGAAAAGAAAGTCATAGTAATATTTGGCATTTTTAATTTAGGTTTGTTTTATTTAAGTTTAATGTTAATTCCATGCTGTGTTTCAGTAAGAACAATACAGATTCTGTATCTGTGGCTCCAGTCAGATATCCAGTAGTACAAATTAGCTTCAAGTTACACATACTGAACAAAAGAGGTTGAGCGAGCGAAGGGAGATGGGGAAAGGGGAGGGAGAAAGAAAAAATATTGAACACGCATGCAGGCTTATCAATGCCACCTTCAATGCTAACCTGCTTTGAGGAAAAGTAAAGAATAGGCAAGAATGAGCAGCCACGGATTGTTGAACTGTTACCAGCACCATGATTTTCAGCAACATTTCAGCAGTTTGGAAACTTTTTGTTTTTATACAGTAAAACCACTACAATATATGTCCCAATGCAACCTGTAACTTCAAGCTAAACACCCAATTAAGTTTAAACATTGGTATAAAATTCAGTTTAAACAGTTATAAAAAAAGAAAAATGCCACCACATGCACACTACCTTGCCATAGCAAATCTCTCCCCTACAAGTCTAACGGCCTTCAGGTGTAACATCCATGTCTGATGGCAATCTCGCCACATCTGGCAGGAGACAATACAGTAATGCTGAAAGAGCCTTTACGCAGTCCTGTTAGTGTCTTAAAGAACCTAAAAGCTGGCACCAGTAAAATCCACAGAAATTCACTCTTGCCTTTAAGAACTTTTAAACTGTGTAAAAAAAAAAAAATAAAAATAAAGAAACCCAACAGGGCAGGAACCTAAATTCTGAGACCCAATGTAAAAGTCAGATTTGGTGGTTCTCAGAGTGACACTGAGGGTTTTTGTGGGGAAGGGGAAGGGTGGTCAGAGATGGGTTCTCTTGTTGGCCTTTGTGTCTCACTGGTTTTCATCTTCCACATCCTGCAGCGCTTCTTTATTCTGTTCTTCACCTATGAAAGTGTTTAAAAATAATGGAAGATGTTAACTTTTCAAAATAAGACCTGCAGAATGGTTTAACAAGCATCTAGAGATTAATAGTTTCATGCAAGTACACACACTCACTCACACGCTTGCAGAAATGACACGCACACTCATAACATAGCCAGTTCTGGAGTGAAGCGTTTCCATGGAAATTAAGCCTTATAATCACCTCATCACATTTCATACAGAACTGTAGCATAGGCTATTAGAAGACATACTCTGTCATAAGGACAAACAACAAACCACCGTTTCTGAAAACTGAGACTGCGTGTGTGATCAGTCCTGTTGATCAAAGGATGAACAGCCAAGACAAAAGTCATCAGAACGGCTGCAGATCGACATCCTTAAATCAGAAAATACCTTCCCAAGAACTCATCTCTACTCCAGAGAGCACTAAGCACATCTATTCACTAGCTACAGAAATTAGACCAAAACAGGTTTTAGAAATTAAAGTTTTTCTGCCCAAGTCCACTCAAGTCTCAACAACAGCAAAGTACTGCAGTCAATTTTATAAAATAACACTGATATTATGTATTATTAAAGATATCAAAAGAAGTGTGAAAAAAAAAAACCCCAAACCCCAACATCCCTACTTCAAGTCCAACACAACAGGAAACCCTAGGCTTCAGGTCATGAAAGGGAAACATTTTGTGGTCATTAATTTCTCCTGAAAAATGGCTAGTTTGGACCTATTCAACCAGGCTGCGACATGCAGTAAAATGCAAGTCTCTCTATCAAGACTCTTGTTCGGTTATACTTTAGTTGCCCCTGGGTGAGATGCATGCAACGCCTTCTGCACATCTTTGCCCAATTGCTACTGCAACAGGAAAAAAGTTTAATGTACTCCAGCTAGTGCCATAACACATGCACGATTAAGTTAATTGGTAAGAGAAACTGAAAAAAGTTTTCTTTACAATTATCCTTAACCATGTGAGATGGTACTCTTTTAAGGGCAATAAACAAAAACTACCCATTCAAAAAAATTAATTTGAAATAAAATCCAATCAGATGAGACTAATGACTTTCAGCATCTAATCAGAATGCCTGCTCAGAGCATGTCCAGATTCAGAATTATCACCAGGTACAATACAGGGTAGATTTTGGAAGAGGTGGCCTAGGAACACAAGACATCTGACATTCCACAACAATAAAATTTACAATTAAAATTACGTAACGGATCATTTAAGAGAGGAAAGCAGAGGCCCTAGCCCAGGAAGGTGATTAGAAGAAGATCTGAGCATGCTCTAGCCAACACACTTAAGCAAATACTCCTGTAACAGGCGATTGTGAAAGTACTTTTCATGCCCAAATATTCTTAATATCCATCCAGGTATGCAGCTCAATTCCCAAACATGTCAGTTACTTTGGATCTTAGTCAAGCGGATTGGACCTGGATAGGGGGAACAGGTCACAAATTGGTAGAACATTGCTTAGCCCTGGAATGGAGTCAAAGATACAAGCAATTTATCAGCAGCAAGAGAGTGACAGAGGCAAGCACGATTAGTGATCGGAAGAAAACTGACGCTGAAAAGTTCATTAAGCCATGACGAAGACTTACAAAGTAGAGATTTTAGGAAATGAACAGTTGTATTTTCCTTTAGGAATCTATACAGTGGGAAAGAAGGGGAAAACAGGAATCATATGAAGACGACATTACAAGCGTGAGAATAAACTAAACAGCTCATCTATGACATGGTTAAAAGATACAGTAAATGAGATGGAAACGTGTAGCAGCTGAGTAAGATTGTAGAAAGTCATTCCCTACAACCTACACAACTGAAATCAAAACCGGCAAAAGCTTAATGCAAAAGAACGCGCCTTTTTCAAGTCTCCCCCACCCCTGAGGAAACTGGTAGTTGTGATGATCTTTCTTAGTGCTGCTATTAACTTTTACCAATCTTCAAAGGCTCAAATCCATTTCAGAAATAGTGTTCTGGAAGCAACAGTTTTAAATGCACTCAGCCAGCGTACGAGCACAGTATGAAGAAATGAGAAAACTTAACTTTGCACCTATGTCTAAACATTATGCATAAACACTATTTTTTCTGGACCTGAAGAACTGCACCACAATTTTAAGTGGTTCAGCAGTATTTTAAATTTCATAATCATTATCCTTCTGGCATGCATCATAAACAGTAAATAGGATGATCTGAAATACTTCAGGAAACATGAAAATAGAGATTTTCTAGACAATGGAACTAATTATGACAAAAGAAATTTGAATCTAGATTATGCAAAAGAATATAAAGAACCTCTGTAAATCATCTGGTTGAACTTCTATGATATGAGAAACGAGGTACACATTATTCAGCTCACATGCAAATATAGATAGCTTTTGGAAGATGTTCTAATGCTACTATCTGACAACAGTGCCCCAGCCTTGTTACTTCACCGAAGTAGTTTCCTCAGCATTCCCACAGAACACCAGGGTATTTGTCTCCATTAAAAAAAAGAAAAAAGCATAAAATAAAAGGTCATATCTTAATTGTGGGAATTGGGAACAAATTTCTTTTTCCAATGCCTAACCGTTGCAAGGAAGGCATCTAATACTACCTGCAGTATTTAGAGCAGAGTCTGTACAGATCCACCCAGGATACATACATATGCTCCCGCACCATTAGATATTCTTACATCTTTGAAAGCAAGGTGTGATCTCTTGCAAGAGACTTAGTATGCAGGGTAACGTAGGAGCCAAGACCCTGCAACACTGACAGTTTTCCCAGTTCTGTCAAAAGTCCAAAGTAATAGGGGCAAAATGTGACCTGCAACATTCGCTATTCATGATCTATGCAAAGAGCCAGAAGCTATCAAGTAACAATACTTCTTTAAAACAAACCCAATCTTACACAAACACAGGTAGTCAATAAAAAGTTATGCGATTCTACAATTGTTTCAAATGGACGCTACACCAATAAAGTACTCCAAAGTAAACACTATATGGCTATCACCATGCTTCAAGTAATATCTTAAAAAAAAATTTAAGACATTTATTTATCTGAAATTAAGCAGCAATGTTGTTTCAAACCTCTGTGCATTTTTAAGTACCTAACATGCTATAAACAGGACTGACTTTTTTTTTTCTCTCCTCCAAGATAAAGGCAAAGAAAGCCAGCTCTCCACTTGTCTCTCCAGGACATAATTTTTGCAGAAGAAAATGTGAGTTTAATCTTTCTAGATAGAGACTATGTTTAATTCACTACCAATAATCAGTGAAACAGAAGGCATAACTCAAAAAAACCTGAAGAGTAAATTTATACTTAGCATTGTATGTGAGAAAGTGTAAGAGGAAGAATTCCATTCAGAATGCCAAAAAAAAACCCACACTTAAAAAAATTAAATAAATATCAGATGTTAGGAAACAGAAGCAATCAATGTCCACCCCTCTGATACTGCCAGGCGACATATTTGGTATTTGCTCTGGCAATAGCCCACTTCAGGAGTCGCAACCTAGCATTTTGGGAGATTAAAGTACTTCAAACATCTCAAGTAGCAAATTACATTTCCCCAAGCTCCCCCACCCCAGTAACAAAGTATTTTACAAAATCCCTTTTCCTTTTTCCTCTTGTCTTCATACTCAATTCTTCATAAGAAAAGGAAAAGATATGGAAAGTGCTGTAAGGTGAAGTGACTAGTATGATGGCAGTAAGCCTTCCACTAAAATGCAAACAGAAATAGAGTGACCTGAAAAAAAAAAGGAGGAACTAGATAATTTGCAGTACTTCCTTCTGCACTGGAAATTCACATCTGGTTGGAATGACAGCCATAGATGAACATGACAAGCCATAAGAAAGAAAAGCTGAATTACATGAAGTCACTGCTTTTAAAATAATCAGATGACTAACCAGCCAGGTGGGGAGGAAAAAAAATAATAAATGAATGTTACTAATTCCACACCACCTTCCTTCAAGTGAGAGCTGAAAAGCTTCTCAAAAGAAGCTAGCGTCACCCCATCAACTTATCCAGCATTAAGAAAGGACACAAGTTCAGGAAGGTCAATTATTATCAAAGACAGAAGTAAAACACCAGATCAATCTACATTTCCATGCTGTTTTCTGGGCAGAGATCGGGGACAGCAGTGTTTTAGAGCAGTTTACTTACCATCACCCTGCATGTCTGAAGTCCATAGTGTCAGATTATCACGTAACAACTGCATGATAAGTGTAGAGTCCTTATAGCTTTCTTCACTCAGTGTATCCAGTTCTGCAATAGCATCATCGAAAGCTGCTTTTGCCAACCTATAAGCACAGAATAAAATCAGATTTAACATATGTTGCTAAACAGAATCCAGAAGCACGCAAGTTAAACCTGTGCCTCTGGACACCTATCTTCTAGTCTGGCTACATGATATCCTTCTGCAACAGATTTTTATATTATTTAAGTGTTTAGATATCCAACCAAGTATCTCCCATCTTCAAAACCAGTCACTTCATGCGCTTAAGAACAGTATCTTTTAACTCAAGAATACTGGTTTTATAAATATTTCTACATCTTGCAGTACAACTGATCAAGGTCTGCTAAAAGCTTAAAAGTATATTAGAAAGCCTGCAATGACAGGAATAGAAGACAAACAGTATTTGCTTTGATCCTCACTTTTATGCTCCTATGAGCTGAACCCCTACAGATAGATGAGCTATTGTCATTCTATACATGCTCAGAGTTCACAGAAATTAGTAGAATGATCCCTCTTATGTTGGGTAATAGCCAACAGCAACAGGAAAGTTAAATCACCTCACACTTTTTGCAGGGTAAGGGCATACCCAGAGTTAACATGGCAAGCTGTTAAATTGCCATTAGTTGATCAATCCAAGGTTATCACTATTCTGCTTCTCATACGTGATCTACTGCCAGATAAACAAATGGGTCTGGACTCAAAAGAAAATGGCAAAGTTGAAAACCTTTCCAATGAATTGACCTCAAACAGAGCAAGTCATCAGCCACAAGCAGAACACCAGTCCAGTGTTCCCGTGGAGGAAAAGCAGATACCCAAGTAGCAAACACTTCTGGCTTGTTTGGTATTCACATAAAAATCTCCCATCTTCCCAGTCATTACCTACCTGCAGGCACGATCAGGAGAATTAAGAATTTCATAGTAGAATACAGAGAAGTTGAGCGCAAGTCCTAAGCGGATGGGATGTGTTGGCGGGAGTTCTGTCATTGCAATATCACTAGCAGCTTTATAAGCCACCAAGCTATTCTCTGCAGCCTCCTTCCTGTCATTTCCTGTGGCAAACTCAGCCAGATACCTATGGTAGTCCCCCTTCCTGAAAACAGAAAGAGAAAGTCAGTAGTCCTTATTTCCCCACCAGCCACTGAATTAACAGCTTAGTTCTGAAACTGATGTTTATATATTCACACACAAAGGATGCTGCTGCTGAATTACTGTCTAGACAACAGCGCATTAGTACTTGAGTGAATTTTAAACCATCAGGCAGGAAGAAACAGTTTGGGTTCACTTATTTTCTTGCATTAGTACACCCAATCATAGTACTACCTTCTACATTACCAAACTGCGTTGCTGTACAACTGCATCTTATCTAAACCAGACCAGTTTTTGGTCTGAAGGATAGAGATAATCAACTAGAGAGGAAAACACTCCTGATCATTTCAAGATGTAAACTATGTTCCAGAAAGTACAAAGCATGCAAACTAGCAATACAACAACATACTCCAAGGCCAGGTTTCATTTGGTAATGCAATTTTTAAGTTGACACTATATATGACAGTTATCCATCTACCTAATTTTCTTCTCTTTATGAAAAGCATACAGCTCATGCAAGAAAACACCGGAACAGGGATGTGATCTCTACATTATTAGTTCCATTAAAGAAAACAGTTGTTTCTTACATCTAAGAGCTGCACAACAGCTTACGTTAAGTTCTCACAACCTTATTCCAAGCAACATCTATCTAAAAATCAGGATATGATCAGGAAACTAACACTTCAAAGGTAGCCAAAAAGGCATATTGGTTAGGCATGACTAAACTGCCCTTTTTTTAGAAGAGGTTACTGTGGTTGAGTGGGCAGAAAACACATGTATAGCTACTTTATTTCTGTATCTAGTTCAGATACATTAAGAGGTCCTTGCCTCACAAGAAGATACTTACATTTTGTAATAGAAAACCTTGGACTCGCCAGTGTTAGCTGCTGGAATGAGGTGTTTGTCCAGTACATCCAGAATGTCACAACAAATTAACTTCAGTTCAGTCTCAACCTATAAAAAAGGAAAAACAACAGAACAAAAAGGAGGCAAGGTTAGCACATAAGACACAGCTATTTCAAAAACATCCAAATATCAAACAGGCAACATCATAAAAGTCCAAAGAGGGGGAGGACAGAAGAAAAAACAACAATAACAAATTAATCTGCTCCACAGGTGCATTAAGCAAAATAGTTCTGCATAATTAGCTGGCACACAAGAAAGGCAAAGACTGATGTATGATGAAATGCATAACTGAATAATAGAATTATAAATTCCCTGGAAGACATCTTACTAGATAGTCACATTAAGTCTGTCTCAGGATATAATTCCTTACTGCAAGGCTTGCACAACTCCTAATTTCTTGAAGTTTTTAATCCTGGAAGGCTACCCTGAAAGTGGCAATGGTGAAGGGGACAATTTGAAGGTAATTAATACAAGTCAGCTAAACTCCATTCCACCCCAGAGTTAAATGGTACCTTCAGAACTGCTCGGGAGGCAAAGCTCTAACAGAAGAGCCTTAAGATAAAAATCATGGGCGTATCAGAACAGAATAAAGATGTGCCACACAAACAAAAAGGTCAGGTACAAGAGGAAAACAAATGCTAGAAGATACAGACTTCAGAAGCAGGCAAAAAAAGCAAAGCTCAACAACTCAGAGAAAAAGCAGAAATTATCAGCATTAACAGTGAGATCTGTGGCCAAACAAAACCAATATATAAAGCCTTATTTAAAAACAGATATTGGATTTTAATAGCCGAAGTTGAACACATGTTCACATCACCTTCATTTTTTCTAATTTAGAAAGCAAAGGCTATGAGGTTAGGTTTTACCACAAAGTTTCACGCCTGAAAGCAAAGAAACTAAGCATACCCAAAATAGCTAAAAGCTGTCTTTTGACATCAACATTGCCAAAACCAGACTTGCTCGCAGCATCCCGTGTCACTCACAGCACGAGAGGTTGGTTAAGTGCAGATAGTAACCTATTGCTGCTCTTTCATGATTTCACAGTAACTTTCATAGCTACAGTTGAAGACAACTCTGGCTCAAGCTACTTTTATAACAATAAAGTAGATGTTTTCAAGCAAAGGCATCAACATTAGTTACAAGAAACTACCAGTAACTGCATGCTCTCGGATCACAAGAGCAGCCCCATTCGGTCCACTAACCCTTCCTATCCTCCCACCTGTGCAGTTTTATTTCCTTCTTTCTTTTCCTTGCCATGTAGTATTTTTATCACCAGATAGCTCCCAAACTATTAAGGTTTGTAACCACAACATCTATCCTCAAAAGCTGGTAAAGTTATAGATCCAAAATAAATGTTAAACTGGCACATACATACACATACCAATTTGTACAAAATGACTTAACAGATTGGCAGAAGTTCCTTTAGAGAATTAATCTACAGCAAATTTTATATACAAAGTGTCAGAATGCCCTAACATTCAAAGGAAGGGTTAGATGCTATAAAGTTACATGACAAATGCTTAAGGAAGTTGCTGAAATATGGTCACTTGAGAAGAATCTACTTCATATATTCTTGGGCTACAAAAGCTATAAAACCTTTGGCCAGCAGTCAGTTCCTGCAAACTTCTTTCCTCTTGATCCTCTTTTTCAATGACTTCTTTTGCAGAGAGATCTTCAGCAAAACTGCAAAGAATTAAATCAGTTTCTAATCCTCTTTTGTTAAATAACCATACATGTACAAACTTCTATTTCATCTCAGACAGACCTTTTTCAGCTTTGCTTAAAGGTTCAGTCACACAATTTATCAGAGATCAGCTGCTGTCCAGGGCAATGTAAATGTCCTGACTAAGCTTAGTTTAAAAAGATTTAATACAAATTGAGTTGATTAGATTAAGAACAATAGCAAAAACCCACAACAAAGCCCTAAAAGCTCTTTTACCAAAAGACAGAGTGGCTCAATGAGCTCTGCAAAGCAGCAAACCAGCACAAGAGCCCACACTAAGCCTTTTCAGAGCATTCAGAAAAAGCAGGTTTAGGGTCTACCACCATTCCAGCTCCAAACATGACATATAGTACTACAGGCTCTCACCAGCAAGGAAAGACTGCTCACCCCAATGGGTGCATAGAAGCTTCCACAATCCACCCTGCCTCTCTTTATTTTAGTGGTAGTGCTGGCTTAATCAGATTCCAGACTGTGTTCTTAGCTCTGCAGATATAAAAGCCTGTAAACCACCTGGTGATCTAAATAAGGAAACTTATTAGAAGCAACCAGGGGAAGGGTAGCCTGTACTAGTTCTTTGACCTGTTTTAATATGTAACCCCCAAAATAGCTGCACCTCACAACTGAGATGCAACATGAAACTAGAACAGTAGGAAACAGTTGCTGAAGCCTGTAACCTACCTCCCTCCCAGCCCTGCCAAAACAAACTGACAGACCAACCACCCACATTTACACCAATTCATAGCCTAAGCTTTCTAAGAAGAGGGGAAAGAGAAGAGAACCCTGCAGCTGCCCCAAAACACAACCCAGGTTGTAAGTCAGAGCACTAGACACACATATTCTCATATGCCACAAACACAGACCAGTAAGAGAAGGTGAATACTTGTCCTATGCTATTAGGGAAGGGATTTGGTTTTACTGCAAGGAAGTGAACTGCATTATGTGCAGACATATACCACTTCATCCTCTCAAGGACAAAGAATGGAAGCTTCAGTGTGTTCTCATCTACAGAGATGCAGTCAGATGACAAAGCCAGGGGCTCTACTTTTGTGTATCCAAATGGCCACAGGACCCAGAAAGGCAGCCTGTCGACAAAAGAGGGAAGGTAGTTAAGTGGCATTTCCCCCCATGGCTACATATGTGTTTTGCTACATTTATCTTAAGTGGCTTGGGTAAAGGCACAGCCTGGCATCTTCCATCATCTCTCAGAATTGCCTAGTGTATACCTCAGACAAAACCAGCCTGGCCCTACTCTGACAACACCATCATCCCTTGAGTTCTGCCCCAAGTCACACTGGCTAGTAGCTCAAACTCCAAACGTTTCAAGAGCCATGTGCTAAATTATAATAAATATTGATGTAGACCAAAACCGTCAGACAATTACTTTCACATAAAGTACACCTTCCATTTCAACTCCAGCAGCTGAGCAAGGTCACACCTGGTTCTGGTGGTAGGTGACAGAGGTGTGTTTTGCTGGAGATGCTGGTTCTTTCCAACTCCCTAGTGCTTTAAACTTGGCCTGTCAGCCCCCAGACAAGCGTTCTGTTGGGGTTTTTTTCCTTCTTCAGAGCCTTTTAAGACTGAACTTACTCTGAAAAATACAAAAGCGGCTATTTGTTGACAAGGTAGCATAGCCAGAACTCTGCTGAGCCTGCACTGGACCTTATCCCTTCAGAGAAGCACTGAGCATGTCAACAGGGCGGCTGTGCTACTGTCCCAGCAGCAGCAGTGAGAAGCATCATCCAAACCTCTGCAGTATGTTCTCCAGGCCCTTACTGCTCCTGTGCTACCTTGCCAAACCCTTTAACATTCTCCTTACAGTAGATGCTAACTCACAGTAAGTCTCCCAGCAGCTACAAACAGGATCTGGTCTTCAGCTGCAGACAATACATAGAAGCCTCTTGGAAAACACAGGCTAGAGTTCAGTAGACGCTAGTCTTTCTCCAGTACCAAACTACATTACAGTTCTCCACAGCCCTCTTCCACATAAAGCAACTATGATAGTTATTCCCTTTAAGGATTTAACAGCTGAAGATACTGTTGGCATGGCCCTGCATTTCATGTAGCCTCTCTCTAGGTACTTCAAAGACTACATACATATATTTCTCACACACCAGTCTGCTCTACACAGTACTTCTCTCTTTACAAAGAGAGATGCAGAACAACGCCTTTTTTATGGTCCTTTCAAAAACAAGAAAAAGAGTCTTTCCACTCTTAAAGGATCTTTGGCAGAAAATAGTAACCGCCCACAAAACGCTGTGCAAAAAAAAAACCCTGGAAGCACAAAGTGTAAGACAAATTTAAACAATCATCAGATAGCTATTGTCTTATTTTATATGTTCTCTTAGAAAGATTTTAGACACCCATCAAGAAATGGTATTTGGGACTGTATGTAACTGGCAGAGCCTCATCCCATCAGCATGCCAACGTAAAATTAGAAACTCACAACTTTAACAATTCCATGGAGCAACAGAAACTGTGAGTCAACAGAAAGTAGTCCAGAGCCATTCCTGAGAAAAGATTTCCAAGCCAACATCATTTCCATTGGTGGTATATGAATCAGTGCCAGGTGATATAATAGACTTCACTGTTTCTCTGGAAGTGAAGATCTGAACCATGTGGAGGCACTTGTCCTCAAATAATGGAGATTAAGTCTCTACAGAAATGTGTGGGATTTAAATAGCATGGGAGCATGCCTGCTCCGTGCTAAACCATCATTTAAGGAAGGGGGGGGAGGAGGGGAACAACAACTCACTGTTCTAATAGCTGAAGGTTTCATTAGCCCTTACCGATGAAAGTCAAAGCTTGCTCCAAGTTCTCCATTTTAGGTAAAGTTGCACAGACTGACTAGACTCAGCATGAAGTTATGTGCATCAATTTTCCCCCCTCTCAACAGAGAGAAAATAGCAAAGCCCTAGAGGTTATTATACACGCAAGTTTCACAGCTGAGATGACCATGACATCTTAACATCCCCCATCCCCAGGAACATGCAGTGCTTTATCTCAAATTGATTGCTTTAACAGCTATCAGTGTAACTGACCAGCTTAGGGACAAGAAAATCTGTATTTTAAGAACTAGACCCTGTCAGAGAAGCCATACTATCTCAGCACTCATTTCGACGCAGGCATAGCTGTCTGAGCTAATAATAGTCTGCCAGTTCAATTGTACAAGACTAGCTAGGCAATTATTCTTCACTGTCACCCAACTGCTAAGCACTTAGTTTACAGCAACTTCTGCCAAGTTTTCACCTGGGGGAAAAAGTAACAAAACAAGGCCAGTGTACATGAAATGCAATCACAGTGATAAAAGACAAGGTAAAGGAGTCATAGGAAGTGGCCATTTGGCTCACACTTGCCTATGTTTATGCCAGGAACAACACCAAAGATCCCTCCCCAGTGTTGGCATTTCAACCAACAGTTGACAGGACAGAGTACTGCAATAGCACCAAGTGTCAAAGTCTGTATGAGCCAAAGCAGCTTATCAGAAGTAGAAGCTTAACAGCCGAACACCTTTGACATGGTTAATTTTCCAAAAAAAGTTGCTTGGGACAAGTCAGGTTGGAAGGTAAAGAATAAGGCCTCCTGAGCACATGCAGCCTCACACTTGAGTAAGCAGGGAAGAAACAAAGTGCCAGTGCAGTTCAAATACTTAGTGGATACGTTGATACACTGAAGGAAAAGCCCTCCCTTTCTCCTTTGAGTCTACTGCCCTTTTGAGTGTTTACGCAAACACACCCAACCTCTCCCCTTCACCAAGTATATTTATTCTCCAGACAAGGAACAAACTTCATCCTTTCAAGACTGTCACCTTATTACAGCTGACCACCCTGCAGGCAATCTAGAATACCACGACAACTTATAGCAAAGGTAACAAAACTGGACCTTAACTAAATGGCATTATGCCACAACATCAACTACATCTTACCATTTGCCGATATTCCCGAATCATTTTTAATTTATCTTCTCCACCTTTGTTTTCTTCTTTCTGTTCAATGCTGCTGATTATTCTCCAGGAAGCTCTTCTGGCTCCAATCACGTTTTTATATGCAACAGAAAGCAGGTTTCTTTCTTCCACTGTCAACTCCACATCCATTCCAGCCACTTTCTTCATTGATTCAACCATTTCTAGGAGGAAAAGGTCAGACAATTATTCTCATAGCTACAGCATCTTTCAAACCATTCAACAGAAGTTGTACGTTAATGACAGCTTACGAAAATAGGCTCCCTCCTCCTTTCATACACAGTTATTCCTTACTTTTATACTGGAATGTTCCAAACAAATCAATGAGCATGTACACAAAGGAAGTATCTGATGTTCTTTTAAATGCATTTGACAAGGATCCCAAAAAAATTCTTTAGAGATAGCTGGTTTGGGTTTTGATTTTTTTTTTTTTTTTGAGACAGACAAAAAGGATTCAGCGTTAGCAGCAAACACATTTTTCACAGTGGATAATAGTTATCAGTACCATCCTACAGGAATGCACGTTCTTCAAAGTGCTTCAGAAAAGGCAGTGAATAGTGAGAAAATCATGAGCAAATATAAGCTACCTTTCAGCACAGTAAGGATAAACTGAAGAATACAGAATACTCCACTGATTTGTCAAATGGGATATAGTATAACATGGTAATTAACAAAAAAAAATATCCAGATTTGAATAGATGTAGAGAACTGTAAGTACTGTTACTAGGGAAGCATGTTAAAGTTCCAAGACAAAACCACCAAAAGAAAAAGTAGGTGCTTGGAGAAGTAACAAAAAAGTCATCCTGAGGATAATAACCAGAGCAACCATATCCACTCATGCCAAGCAGCTGTTTACACTGAAAAGTAACACACAAAATATAAATTTATAAATTAAACCTTTTGAAAAGGGCTTCTAAACTTGAGCTTAAAAAATTACTAAATACGTATTTTGTATACTCAAGTGGAAGCAAAAGCTTAAACTACTTAAGGAAGGTTATAATCCTTTCACTACCTAACCACACTATGATTGCTTGTGACATATTAGAAAAATAAAAGTTGAAAATGTTAATTATACACTAATCGAGAGCCAAGTATGAGACATCCAAGAATCATAGGTTTTGTCCTGCCACACAGTGCTTCAGTTCATTCACCGCTTTCCTTCCAGCTTCTAGAACTGGTGGGAATCCCACAGGCAGAAAACAAGACCATTAATGAATAAGACTAAGCCACAACTACCCCATCAACTCAACAGGACAACTGTTTCATAGCTATCTGCCAGATAGAGTAAAACTAGAACAACATAGAATCATATAGTCATTTAGGTTGGAAAAGACCCTTAAGACTGAGTCAAAAATACTTAGCTTCTGCCAAAAGCATGATGATGTGATTAGGCTACGCCTCCCATAATATGATGATTTACTATTCTGTGGCCTATTTACCTTGCCCACTCATCATCCCTCCCCCATCATTCTACCTCCTTATGTTCTGCTGTGTCATGGCAGCACAAGCAATGAGGAACTAATGAAGCTTAACTGTCAATTTTTTCCTCTGGTGCCAAAATTCACAATCATAACAGGCATAAGCTATTTCAGCAATGGAACTGTAGGCTCAATCTTCTTCCCTGGCAGGAACAATGTTATCAGTCTCCAACAGGTCTCCATATGTGTAGGACAAAATTTTATAATGGCTCTATTCTTACCAGAAGCAGAAAAAAAAACAACCCTACCTCTACCAGTAGATTTCGCTAGACTTTTCCAAATCACAGAAAGTAACAAAAAATCCATCCAAAACCACTCCACATACATACAGTTAATATTAACATAAGCATGCAGTATTGTAATTTAAGCTAGTTAGAAGTTAAAGGCAATACGATATAGTTACAATATGCAACTTAAATAATGCAAGCACTATGACTTATTTCCTGAAGGGTGACCCTACTATCCATACAAAGAATTTACTTCAAAGCTGTAAATTTTTTAAACTACGGGAGTTATCTCGTATTTTGAAGTTTCTTAAAACAGCAGAGCTACGCCCAAGATAATCTGCCTGACTTAATTTTTGTGAACAAAGATGACAAACGGGAATTAACACTTGCAGTCTCTCCACCTGGGTACCTTTGCCAAGCTCCAGCAAGAAATGCAGGGTTCATCTTTAAGCTTAATGTTTAACTGCCCTCAGATAAGAGGAGTAATTGAAACTGCACTACATCTTCAGTTTAAGAAATTTACCTGTATTTGTGAATGCATAGCCCTCCCTTCAACCGTTAGTTGTAGAAGTTCATAAGCTGAAGAGATATCCTCTATGTAAATATGAATAATTTGAAGTGAAGAAAAAGGAGGTGGTAGTCACACCACGCTATTTATCTATGATGCTCATTCCCAGGCATCCACTATCAATCTGAAGATCTTTGGTCTGACCCAGTATGACCATAATGCTTTAATCAAACACGCATGATTTTACATATATGGCACACTTCACTAACCAAGATCACATTAACTTTGTCTCATTAGATCTCCTCTGAAATTCTGAAAGCCAGAGGAAACCGAGTAACACTTAACACCTTCTCTGGAACTGGCAGGTTTCTGAAGAACACCATGTCTTTTTCAATTACACTTGCAACATTGTGCACCCTAGTCATACAGCAACACAAAGATTACAGAAGATCTAGCTTTTCTTTAGAACAGTTTATATTCTTCTGTGCTTACCAATTGGCATTAACTACAGAGCATTTCAGACATACTAAGGGTTGTACTGCAACACTTCTATAGATATCCTGCTTCTTGATGAAGTAAAGTAACTATTGACACTTACATAATAAACAATGATACACATGTAATAATTACTCCAGAGGTGTGGAGGTGAGAAACATGTAACAGTTTCCAAGATCTTCTGGCCTGTATCAGGAAATTACAACAACTAGGAAAAAAATGAGCAAATTTATCAACTGTACTACATGTTTCCTTCATAATCTCTTCCCTAGAAGCAGATTTGTCTAACATGGAAATTTAAAAGAAAAAACTATACACAAGACTTGCTGTTTCCTGTAAACAATTATCTGATTTTCAGAGCACACTCAAACATATCATTACAAATGTAATCAATTGCTTAGCTTCTGCAGGATTTTATCCATTGCCAGTCTAAACACCTACAAGCCCTTGAAACAGAGGTCCAACATCTCTGCACACTGGGGGACAAATCAAATTTAAGCTGAGCAATGGCTTTGACAGAGGAATACCTAAGACCCAGTTCTGCAAGAAGCACAGCCTTTATCAGCACATATTAGTCCTGCTGCATCTCTTCAGTCTTCTGCAAAGAAGGCCACTATCATCTTGTAGAACCACCATAAACACAGAAACAATGGTGCCAAAAGAAAAGTCAACTGCTCAGAACAACTACCAGAAAACAGGCCTTGTCACCCCAAGACTTTTACAGCCATGAGTTGTTAATAAGCCAAAAAGACTTTTTGCCAAGTGACAGCCATCAAGAATAAGATGCTGAAGGGTGTGGGGGGAAGCACCCAAGGTGACCTACATTTGTGCTGAAGCACAAAATCCTCAAGCTTCAGCAACTCTTCATACTAGGCACATGCTCTCTTAACACACTGATGAAGGGAACTGAAAGGTCTTCTCTTCAAAATCTTAATCCTGTTACTAGTTAAATACACAACCACAGATTAAGATCTCACCCATAAACAAGTGTCTTACCCAAAGAGAAAAGATTTATCAGCCTACCCACTAAGCTCTTGAAGAAAAACATTTCTAGTCTAGTAAAGAGCCCAATTTTACTCACAATACAAAAAATCTGGGCTGGTATTTCAACAAGACAAAATAATGTTATGCATATACCTTGGTCTTCCACGGTAAAGCCATAATCCAGCCCTGAAAGTTTAAGCCTGATGAATAATCTTAAGAACTCAGGCAATACAAAAGCAAAAGGACAGCATATCTGTATTTTCTCCAATAGAAAACTAATTCTATACAAAAATAAAGCCATATATGCCTGCCAACAGAACAAATATTTTATATTTTAAGTACAGCTTTACCTATCTGGAAGATTCCACAAGGAGGTGAAAAGCTCAGAGACCACTCACGACAAAATACAAGTCTGAGATTACATTTCAGTAAGAAGGATTACTACAGTAATGACAACTCATTGCATACACAATCCAGAGATGCTTACACTGCATTATGGAAAAAGTAGTGTTATGCAGATTCAAAAAGACAAGAGATTGTCATTTAAGTGGTTAAGTTCCAGCCTTTCAGTTGATTGTGGCTGTCACCTTATTATGCTACTGTCAGATCATGCCACCACCAGAGCACGAAATCCCAAAAGTGTAAAATGTGGAAGGATAGGGGAATATTCTGGAGAATGACACGCTTGCCCTAGATTTATACCCTTCCCCAGGAATTTGCTTTTGGCTGTTATAAGACTATACAAAATTGATCAGACCAAATGTCTATTTATTGTGGTATTTCTTATGGAAAAAAGGCATTTAACTGAGACTCAAAACAATTGCCTAAAGATACCTCAGAACTATAATAATGCCCATGCCATTTTTTAAGTTCCTACATTCTACTACTATGATTAAGCTTGGCTCCTCATTGCAAACATTGCAGACTCACCTCCAGCCACTGCAGACTAACAGTAGGGGCGCACACGCATTGCTTGTAAAACACAAAGGATTTGAACAGTGGTCGCCACTACACTGAGTGCTACCTACGTAAGATTTTTTTTAAAACAGGCTGGTATGTGGCTTGGGATTGGTATTTTCTTGTTTTAATATGAAAGACAAAGATTATGCCTTATTCTAAGATAAAAAGTAATGGGGAAGTTTACAAGTGATGAGAAGCATACGTTTGATAACCACCTACTAGGGGCCAACCCACAGAATTTGTCCAAAGGGCACAGTGGATAAGGAAACTTACTAGTTCACAAAATAAAGAATGCCTCTTTACCAGACAAAGATGAGAAACTTTAAGTATTTGTTGCTTTTCAAACTCTAGGCACCCAAGCAACTCAGGGGAACTGTGTAAGGAAATATGGAAACAGGTGATGTACAGCAAATTTAGTGGAAAGACTAAAAAACCTTCCCAATATATGATACAAAACTTCAGAAACAGTAGACCATACCAAAGGAGTAACCAAGTATCTGACAGTTCTACCAAGGCCTGTACTCATAACAGAACCCACTTGGCCTAAACAAGGGCTGATACGCTAAAGAAGAGAACCTGTTAGGGCAAAACTACAGTATTTTCAACCTGTAGTTCAGGTATCATATAGCGCTTAAGTCTCTCACTAACCACGATGCTACAGTGCCTGATTTTTCTGTTTGTTTTATGAAGCACCTAGTTATACAGCATATGATGAGGCACTCCTAATCTGATTTTCAACAATACACAGAATCTACTTCAACCCTACTGCGGAAGTAACTATCCCTTGCCACCGCACACACTGGTTCAACATTACCACAGGAAAAACATGAGCTAGAAAATTCTATTAGTGGTGTGCTTAACTACCAAAAGAGGAACCATGTAAGTGAGAAAGCTTGCTAAAATAAGAACAGAAAAGAGAGCTTGTTGAGTAAAGGTAGTATGGAAATTACTTGATGGTCAGCATACTGAAGACTCAAATCAAAATGAACCTTAGGAAAAACCAGAAGGTGGCATTCTTAAATGCTATGAAGTTAATAGTAGCAGAAGCACAGCATTTCAGAAAATTTAAGTTGTGTTTCAAGCTTAATCCTTTCTATTCCCCTTATCTAAGAGGAATAAAGCAGACCAAGATCTTCAAGCTTCTAAGCTACTGCTCAGTATCTATTTCAGCATTTCAGGAGCTAAAAGCTGCCAATCAGCATCCAGTGTGAGGTGAGGATGTGAAGAATACAGAAGAAAAACACATGTTCACCACAGAAGACCGCGTACCATAACCAGTATTCAGAGAAGGCTGAGCACAAGTACTAGTCCTGCACTTGTTCATTCTTGGAATGAACAAGAGATGATCAGTAGCAAGTCAGAAGAACTCAAAATAAAGTAGCTGATCCTAAACTGTTGTCTATAACCTCTCAGTCAAGACTCTTAGCAGCAGCAAATACAGAGTGGCTAATAATTTTCAAGGGTTCCAGCAGACACTCAGGAGGAACTACAGAACCATTAACCTAACACCCACAAGGGGTCAAGTTAACAGGAATTACATAAAAAAAATGAATAATTTGGTATATGCATAAACAATTAAGGTGCAGAGCATCACCTTCTGTAAATATAAGTAATGCCTCACAGATCTACTGTGATGCTTTGAATGAGTCAAGCATATGGACAAGGAAGACACAATTGATATAGTCTACCTGGATTTCCCAAAGGCATTTGACAAGGTCCCTCACCCAAGGTTCTTTAAGGAACTCAACTGCCATGGGATAGGAAGCAAAGTCCTCACATGGATAAACACTTGGCTGAAAGACAGGAAACAGGGTATGAATATAAGACTTAAGTGTTCAGAACGGAGAAAGATCACCAGTGGAATCACACAGTGATCTGCGCTGGGAAGCATGCTAACATTTATAAGTGATCCAGAAAAATGAAAGCAAATAGTTAAGTACTAACATAGTAGTAGCAGCAAACTGCTAAGAACAAACACAAAGACAAAAAAAAGAGCTGAAGAAATATGGGCAAGCATATTTTCTCCATTAAGTGATAAGTGTAACTGTGAAGATTATTGCCCATAGATTGCGTTTTCCCCGAGAACTGCATGCCTCTACCTGGCATCAGCAGACACTATCCTATCCGGTACAAATTCAAGCCAAGAGAATGTAGGCTTATCTTTTCATCCATTAGGAACTCTTCTTCTGAACACACTATTGTCCACATTAGGTTTTTCTCTTCTCTTAAGACATCCTGCATTTGGCAAGTAAGACTTAAGAAATGGCTAAACCAGTCCAGCAGCTTGCAGGGAGGTGGGCGGGTGGTTTTCCTCTCTATCCGTATCAGTTTCGTCATGCCAGCTCAACACTTCTTTGACCTCTCAACTGGCTGATTCAGGTCACCAGCTCAGAAAAAAACTACTCAGGAAAAAAAATAATAAATCTTGCTTGTAATTTAGAGAATTGAACTGGCTCCAAGGGTCAGATTAGAACCCAAGTAAACATGAGAAATAGCCAGGGAAGAGAGGACATCCCTCTTTCAACAACGAGATGTCAGATTAGCTCACCTCACTTTGCAGCACTGCACCTTTAGTTTCTAAAAGCATAAAATAAACACAACATTTATGCTTACACACAACATAAGTTTTGCAATTTTTCTTCAAAGGTCTTCATGTGCTTGGAGCACCCCAAGTAGATTATTACAGGCAATCAAATGCAGGGTACAACTACCAAGGTACTAAAAATTGATAATACTATCTTAAGATCCCTATCTAGAGCATGCCACACTTATCACAATGTGCGAGTTTTATACAAATGAGCATAAAGGAATCCTACAACTATATTCCCTGAAGTTAAAACAACTAACAGGCAGAGGGGGAAAAAATACCAAAGAATATCCATCCTACACAGTGGCTCAGACTATAATTTTGTGGCGAAAGCAGCAGGTTATACTGCTGTTCCTTGTATAAGGTTTATGACAGCTGGTGCAGACAAGACACTTCCAGCATTTGGCTGCATGACTCTGCACAGTTCTACAAAGCATACTTGTACTTTTATGCACTTGGAGAAATACATGGGTTAAAGCCAAATTACCCAAGCAACAGTTCTATTTTCTGCATAATCAGCCCTATAGACTATCACAAGTCTTTCTTGCAACAAGAACATGATTTCGAAGTCATCACTATCATCTCTTCAAGCTGTGAACATACGCTTTTCTAAATAAAAGAGGGTTTCTCCAGTATTTGTAACAAAAACTTTAGTTTGAAAGCAAACATAGGCAAATCTAAAGACTGAGCCTCCTCATGCATTCCTCTCCCTGATTCAGATCTGCTACTAAGTCTTGCAATACAAGCAACTCAAGTGTACTCGAGTGTAATGGACACAAACTCAGCTTCTGGACTCCTTGCAGAGAACCAACCCATCTAATTTTAGATGTTTGTCTCCTTTGGTTGCTCTTGGTACCTCAGGAGATTCAAGAAGGCCATTATAGAAACGGGCCCTCTCTCACACAACTCTTCATGGTCAGAAGTCAATTTTTTATGGCTGAGTATGCAAACGCTAATCATTTAAAAAAATTAACAATTCCTCCAACATTGTCTTGGCCATACTGTACCTCTTAGATTCCTACACTACTTAGGGATATGCTGAGATTTTTCTGCCTTTTAGCGCTTTCACATCTACCCAATTCAGAGACAAAGAGCAGTGATACCCCATGTCACTACAACAGTAAGACCTTTGACAGACAGGTATAAGTACTAACCATTAACATGGACAAAAGCAAAAAATAAAACCCACAAAAAAAATCTCATGTGCTTCACATTTGCTTGAAAGAGACAGGTCCTCTGCAAACTGAAATTAATATGCAACTTAAATTCTAATTTGCAACATAGTTTATTGATTGATTCTTCATTAAGCTGAAATTTCAAGACCTATTACTACAAGACAATTATTTCTAAAATGGGTTCAAATGTTGAATTAAGTCCACTGCTGCACACCTTACTGTCTTCATAATAAAGATGCATTTCCCCAATAGACAATTCATAAAAACATAGGAGTCAGCTGTTAGCTTGCTGTATTGGAAGCCAGGGGAGCTGTCAAATAGGGGTTTTTTCTCTTCTCATCTGTACCATGACCTATCATCTGGTTTTGGGGGGAAAAAAGCTCCACCTATTTCTCCTCACTTAAGTTATACCATATGTAGATTTGAAGCCATATACTTCAAGACCTGTAGCACAAAACTGCTGTTTAGTATCTACTTGCAGCCTACCTTGTGTTGCAGCATGTTTCTCACCCAGTTAAAAGAAAGATGTTACCTAGCTTCCACAATGAACAATGTGAACACAATGGTTTCGACATTCAGCAGCAGTCTACAGGAATGTAGATACACACATTCTCTTGATATAAGGAACTCAAATGCTAGTAAGGTAATTTCACAAACCAACGCAATGTTGCCCACTCTAATTGTTTTCAAAAAAAAAAAAAGACAATTTATAATTATGTATTATTGTAGTAATAACAGTCTTTCTCACAAAGCTTCCTGTATTGTAAGTAAGCTTTCTGGCATTTTGTGATTTGTCATGACATGTCTAAGCAGATCTGTGAAGATATTAAGAGATTTGGGTGTCTGACTATCTCTAGAGATCAGGGCTTAAGTGCTACTTACACTGCAGAAGTACCTAGAAAGTTGTCCCCTTAATCTGGGCCAATATACTGAGGACAGTACAGACACAGGCCTAGATTTCCAACAGTTCACAAGTACAGCCTCCAAGACTTTGTAAATTTCGTAAGTGGGTCAGGTAAGTAACACCAAAGCAGCTAGTCAAATGCCCACCATAAGTGCTGCTATAAATGCCACGAACCATATATAGAAAACAACCCACCACACACCACTCTCAAAGCCTCAAGGAGAAAGAATATGGGACAGAACTTAATGCTATCCTAGCACTGAACACAAAAAATTGTCATTCCACACTTATATTCAAGTTACACAAGAGATTTGTATTCCAACTTATTTGTACTTACCATCACACTATTTTATATGCGCCAATTAATAGCTGTGATCTTATGATCATGTATATCAAAGATCAAACTGAAGAGCAAAATTAAGAATCTCTTAACACTTTCACCATACTGCTTCCCACACAATTTTGTTCACAGAATTATTTTAACAGTCTCAGCTACGATCTTGGCAGAAGTGCCATATTTCATATAAACAAGAACAAATTATGGCAATAATTTTTAATTGTTTCAGCTGAACGAGAATACAGAACTAGATGCTAAAACAGTACCTGCAGTACATATTCTTCCAGCCCACAGACATGAAGGACACGCATTTAGACCAGCTAGCAAAATTAAAGGGTGCACCTTAAATGTGTTTAGCCAACTTGATTCCAAAGAATTTTGGAAGTCTAAAAACCACAGCATTAATTGATTTAAACATGACAACTTGAAGTTTTGTGTTCCCTCCTAAAATGATAAGTCTCCTTACCATTCAGAAGCAATAGATCATACGTAGTCTCTTACATTTTGATCTAGCCAACTTGTTTCGCAAACATCCACGATACTGGTAGAATAGAAAGCCCATCAAGGGAAATGCTGCACCAAGGCAATCCCTACTAATCAATTTTTATTAGTTGACAGAAGTCTGATTGTTTTGCACTGCAGATCTCTACAACGGGGTAGAGTCTGATTACTTTCTAAAGAACTGATTTACCACTGACTTAAGAAAACACCAGAAAGACAAGTCATGCCTCAAAACCTCCCAAAGACAATGAATCCTCCAGGATGGTGGCCAAGCATCCATCTTGGGTTTCCACTCAAACAAAAGCCAACACTTTCAGTTGCACTAACTCATCCACACCAGGTGGAGAACCCTTTCCTCCCTACTCACCAAACCAAGTCCAGGAATGCTGCTGGAACTGGGACTGGGGGATCAGAGGGAAGGAAATGCATTCTCCCATCTCACAGCCTTTAGGGTAGACAATAAGATACTGAAAAAAACCCCAAAAATCCCCAGCAGAAGCTGCACACTTACTGCAGAGTATGGAATTGCATGCATCCCTCCACCCAAATCAATTAACTTGTACCCCAATATCTGGGGTTAGGGGGGCATCTTTTTCCTGTAAGTCCTTACAGTTACTGTGGAGGCTGTTTGATTTGTTTCATTTAGTGGAATTCTTAGTTCTACCTTATTTCCCTACTGGAACAGTCACAGAAAGGAGCCTTATTTAGGCCTTCCTTTTTTGTTGTACCTTCTATTTTCCTCATCAAAACATGCATTTTTCAGATGTTTTGCAATAGTGCTATCAGAAGCTAAGCACAATTCAATAAAAATATGTCATTTGGCAAGAACTTAATCACGTTGTCTATGAAAATTATGAACAGAAAGTATTTGGAGTGTCTTCCTACCTCTAAGTGAAGTGTAACATCACACTTTTTACATACAAGGGTATTTATTTCACTTTAAATGAATAAACATAAGGTCTTAGAGAAAAAGTAACAGTCCCAGAAGAGTAACTTCATCGAGAAAATTAAAGGCCCTTTCTATTATATGCAAGGGCAACATGTTTAAAGAAACAGTCACAAGACAGAAATTTTGGGGGCAACAGACACCATCCAGGGCTGCCAGTTCCTCCCCTCTACCATTTTTTCCCCAGATAGGAAATGATCAGGCACAGTGCACAAACTTGCAGGTGAAAAAGGATGAAAAGACGATGCTGGAAAAGTAAAATGAGCTGTAGTAATTTCTACCGCATAATGAAAGCGTATACATTTTCTTTAGGCAATTAAGAATCATGTACTCGATCCCTCCAGGGTGAGAGCTCGCTCTCTCCGGGTTTGCCAGGGGCAGCACTATCTCCAACCGTAGGCAAAGGAGGAGAAAGAAAAGCCCTAGCCCCCTCCCCCGGGACCCAATACGGCGAGCAAGCCTCTCCCCAGCATCACCTCCCGAGGGGCCGAGAGAGCCGGGCACCCACCTTCTGGAGAGCGCGGCACTGGGCGTTGTCTGCGGCGAGCCGACCTCAGCCCCACACCGCCGAGCTCCGCAAGGTCCAGGCCGAAGGTAAGCAAGGCCAGGGCCGAACAGAATCACCTCAAGCCGCGCCAGTCAGCGGCACGAAGAGGGGTAGTGGGGTCTCTTTGTCGGGCGCCCCGAGGCGGGGGCGGCTCCCCTGCCCCCCCCGGGACTCGCCCTTCGCGGCCGCCATTTTATTCCCGGCTTCTGCCGCCACCGCCCCCCGAACCGGGCCCCGCCCAGGCCCAAGCCACCCACTCATTCAGGCCCCCCATCCCCAGCTCCACCAGCCCCTTGGGGCGCTCCCAGTCGCCATTTTGTCTGTGCCCCCCTCCTCCGCCCCTGCCCCCCCTC
>VUYV01000148.1:1300028-1377421 GCA_008711295.1 Anarhynchus alexandrinus | reverse complement strand
TGGCGGCGGGGGGCCCTGTCTGGCGTGAGGGCGGGCCGGGGTTGCTCGGGGAGAATGGCATTTCCCTCAGGGAACGTGTTTCTGCTGCCCTCGAACGCTGACGATACTATTTGAATACCTCTCTCTCTGTGTTTTTGTACAAATCGCCGGGTATGCTCCATACACGCATCGTGAGGAAGCTAGACATGAGGGAAAGGCAGAAGGTCCGATTTAGCAGGTTTCTGCAATCTCTCCAGGGTGTTTACTCAGGCAAAGTACCACCTCCGATGCAATGTCTGACGTAGGACGTGATAGATTCACAATTTTAAGAGGCTAGAAGAACTAGAACTTAAAATTGAGTGTTTCACAAGTTCGTCACAGAGTACTTCTGAAAAAATGGAGCATACGCTTAAACAATTGTGACAACACCTCAATTTCCAAAGTCAGAATGGTTTGAGAAAACTAAAACAGATTATGCATGGCTGATATGAATTTAATCTTCAAAGCTTTGCTCAGGGTAGCTGTGAATGAAGTCTCGTATCTCTCTTTTTCCAGTGTCTCCCAGGACGAGCGGGTGAAAGACTCTCAGCCCTCCTGAGGCGTAGAAGCGCACAAAGGCCGCAGCAGTTTTGATACAGAGCAGAGACTGAGCAGGCCCTGGCACCTCTTGGACGCAGTGTCAGGTATCCTTCTATTGATTGTATTGTGCCCACTGAAACAGGCTCCTGATGTGTGACTGAGGGCACACACCTAAAGCGCCATTTAAAGCACATTTTTTTGAAGAGTTTATTGTTTCCTGAGTAATTTTAATACATATTATTTCAGTTGGTGAACAAGAGCTTTAGGGTATGTAAAATTAACATAATCTTATGATTTTCTTGCAAATAAATCTAAAAATATAACAGGGTGATCTTTATATCACTGTTTGCCTACCCAGAAAATCAACGGTCTGTTTCCATGGGACATTTTGGGCCCCAACTCTTTTTCAAATTTCAAGATTATCCGATCAGAATTCCATAAAACAAAACACAAAGACACAAGCATGTCTGGACTAAAGTGAAAATTAGATGTCAAGTCCAGAAAAAAATTGATGTTTTCAATTTAGTCAAAATATCATCAGAAAATGCTGATTTTGTTGAAATTGGGAATCATTATATACCTTTACCTGTTAATTGTTTGGAAATAAACAGTACCATTACCGAGGCAGTTCTGGTAGGCACCCAAAAGATTCCAGAAGCATATAGAGTCACCATGTATTTGCGTAAATATACTAAAACTCATTGTGAGACTTGCAAATCACCTCTGCACTTCATAAATCTTGACCATGAAAGTCTGTTTTTCAACACCTGAATGGGAGCTGTGCACACCGAATTAGATTTGCACCAATTTAGGAACTTTTCTGTGATCCTCACATTCAGCAGGTACTCAAGTTTTAGAGAGCTCGACAATATAAATAAACTACCCCACTTTAGGCATACATTTGCCAAAAGTGAGGTGCATGCTTGATATGCTTGTTGAATTACAACGTATTGTCTAAATACTACAAATATTTTTGTATGCACTTGTTACAGATGGCATACAAATATTTGGAAATTGGTCAGGGATTTGGGAAGCATGAGGAGTAAACAGTCTAATGCAGGCAAATACCCAAAGCATAATTTGCTGATGCAATCCTTGCTTGCCCCTTGCACCCTCAACTTTTACACGAGTCAATTCAACCACTACTGCAGCCGAAAACCATTGCTGGAAAGAGGGTGAAAGGAAAGGAGGGATAATAGTTTTCTTCACGAGCCCTGTGTTACATCAGCTCACAGAGGAGTTCTGCAAACACCCATCTGAGGTTAAGTAGCAGGAGGGCTCGGCCGTCAGGGCAGTGCGGAAAGGCATGTAGAACCTCTTCCTTTTGGCTGCAGCAAGCTCTTAAATTATCTCAGGTAATCTCATTAAAAGGCACTCTTGGATTGCAGCTCTGCTGCAGCCAAGTTGTACAAACACTGGAGGAAAGCTGTGGGCAGTACTTTTACCTATGATTATTTTATTTTTTTTTTTATCTGAAGCTGATAGAATAATCTTTATTGTGTGGAGGCATAACAGGAAAACTTGGCTGGCATTTCAGTACGCTGAAATGCAAAGTCACTCATTTAACAAGTAATGTCCCACTTGAAGACTCCACCAAAAAACAGTGACCAGGAAAATTATCTGTAGTAGCCAGCCAACTGAATATAAATCAATAAAAATATGAGGAGCCATCACAGTAACATAGTGGCTAAAAAACCAAGAGCTGTCCTTGCTCTTACCAGCAAGGAAAATGATTACAGCAATACTAACAAGACCGGTCCTTGTATGCTTTTATGAGCAATGGACAGAGAAGTAAGTAGTGTTTTAATTGGGAACGTACAGCACAGCCTTTTCCATGCAGCAAGAGCCTATGGAACTAGGGAGCAACTTCAGAAGGCCAAATGCTTTGAGGGATTTTGAATGCCTCAAGGTTTTGGTCCACGACTAACTACAGCACAGCATGCTAAGGAACCCACTGGTATGGAGATAGAACTGTTCTTTGGTGTACACCCCAAATTAAACTGCCTTGCTTTAGATATAGTATTGCCATCAAGATTCTTATCCTTGGGGGCTGAGAGGCCACTTCCCTTTGCAGCTTTTAAGCATAACAATGGCAAAAGTAGGTCTACTGCAAATTCGTGTTAAAAATGTTCTCCCACATGGGACATAGGCATTCTGGTCTTCATTTTCTGTGCTTCATCCCTTAACAGTACACTGCACATCTTGGTCTTTTATTGAAACGGTGCTCTCCCACTACCACGCTTAGAAAGAAGTCCATCCGAACCATTAGATGACTCTTGTACAAGATTCCTGCTGGTTACTAATTTGTATACTTAAATAAACATTTTTACTGACAATTCTAAGAATGAACAAACAGCTTTTTCATCTTTCCAAACAGATACATGTAATCCAAAGAATCCCCAAACTCTTTCCTGATACACCTGTGTAGGTAGAAGTGAGACTAATAGCCACAAAGTCTCATCTTAACATTTCTCATGAATCCTCTTCTGCAGTGCAAATATACTTTTCCCCCCACCCCCTTGACTCAAGGAACTCATTTGATTACAGAAAGTCAACTTGTTTCGAAAAGGCCATAATATTTTACTGGTTGATAACTTATTTTAGTTACCTTGGTTTGTCTTACTTCTGCAGGTATTAATTGTTTTCATATGAGTATGACCAATTAAAAATGACTACACCTGCAATTCTATTTTTAGATTAAATGCAAGTATTCCAATGACAACTGATTGAGAGTGACACCAAGTCAAAGTTTTGGCTATACTTTTATTTACTTCACGTACTATGAACATATACATTACATGCTACAAAAAAATAAAAAAAGACTTTAACTGTCAAGAAAGTGGATAGTGTTATAATACAATGGCACATGTTCATATTTTTCTTCAAACTGGTTTGGTTAGAATCCTTCCCCAAAACCATTAACAAAAATGACGTGTTTTAAGATGATTAGAAATATTTGCATTATTAACAAATACAATTCAAACAGATTAACAAGATTTAACCAGGTCAAATATTAGTAAAAAGGCTGGGGTTTACCAAAATGAAATATATATTAAAAAACCATAGCAGCCAGTTGTACTTTTTAGTGTGATATAATGTATAAATGCACCAGAAGAACACAGTGTAATTGAGCATTCTGCTTTCACGGTGTATTTCTAGAAATGATTATTCTAGTTCTAACACCTGCCTATGCACAAGAGACCAAAAACACAGCCAAGTAGAGACAAAAGATTGTGACCAACATTCTTAGCAATGATTTTTTTGCACGCATCAGGGAGAAGGGAGGGAACAAATAGAAGAGGATAAACAAAGGCCACAAAAGGATTTAATCTACATGTTCATGAACATATGTTCTACCTATCTTCCTTTAAGAGTTTGATAATTTGAAATGTCTATTTCGTCCAAACGCAAACATATTCATTTCTATCACCTATGAAACAAAATCACATTTCAGCTTAGAACTGAATAGTGGAAAACAGTTGCATTAATGTATTAGTTGACTAAGAAAAACTGTTTGACAAGAACGTAGGATTCTAGTGCAACAGCAGCTATTAAGACTCCTCTAGTTTCTTTTTTTTCTCTTTCAAAGTGTACAAATATTCGCAATTTATACAGTCTTAACAAAAACACATCTACAAAGTTTGCAGGGTATTTGCTAATTAATTCAATTTATGTCTTTCCTATTAAAAAGGCAAGATTTGCATAATAAAATTCCTTTCAGAAAAAAGTTCTTTTGGTATCTTAAAATAATTTCTGATTGGAAAGGTACAAACACACGGGCTTTCATTAACTGCAATTGGAAAAAATACTTCAGAACAAACTGTGTTAGTCTAAGAACACACAGTTCATTATGTTTCTTTTGCAATACCTGAAGAAAAATATAAGCATATACGGGCAACTGATAAACTCAGTATTAAGTCTGTTATTTAGAGTGCAGCCATTGAAAAAAAAAAAAATCAGTCATAGTAAATAACAAGGTCAGATGAAAAATACAAATCAGCCTTAAAGAAACCAATGTGTTAAGGAACCTAGAGTTAGTTTCTCTTTTTTTTTTCCCCTCAAAGTAAATTTTGTACTAAGCTAGAAGAGATCCCACAATCACTGGCATATCACCCTAACCAGGGCAGCAATCCAAGCTAGAATAGTACTGCAATTCCTTTGTTACCATTCTTCTTACACCACTGTCACAACTGTCAGTTTTCTAATAATCTTCAGTAGTGCTTATGAGATTGGTGATGGAAAAGTATGATTAATGTACATTGGCATTAGTCTACAGAATTAATGAGTGCCCATTACCTGAAAATTAGTCAGACTTGCTGATGGATTAGTTTTGAAGTAAAACAACTAGTACTTAAATATAACAGAAATATTATCATTTCCAGCATGTTACACAGTTCTGAGGTAAAGTGTTACCAGTATTCTGTTGTACGGGTCGGTGCCTTGCAGCAACAGCCTTTGCAGTGGGAACTAGCCCTCGCAGCATTTACAACCAATGAGCCATTCTAGTCACAGGGTTTGTATCAACCAAAATAACATTTTCAGTTTGATACTATTTAGAAAAACTGTTCTGTATGGATTACACTGTAGTCAAAGTTACAAAATTTGCTTAAGTTTGGTCACTAGAATGCTGTGTTTGGAAAACGATCCAGGGTACAGGCAAGGGATAGTTACTTCAGTGTTTAATTTCAGTTTACAAAACTTACTGAATCCATTCTGATTTATGTTAGAGAAAACCAGATAATTAGAAGAACAGACTAAAAAATAAAATCAAGCAGTGCATAATACCACCTATTCAATGCACTGATTTGCATTATGAGCATATGAAGCCATATTTACTCTATTATGCCTTTTGAGAATCAATCCAGAAGCACACAAGTATTTTCCATTAGTTTATTAAAAATAAAATCCTTATGAATTCACTATCAAATATTGTACAGATGGGAATTAAACCAGAAGAGTCCACAGAGTAACTTTAAAATAAAACTACTATTTGGTTTGTCAGTTCACCATGTTTGACACCAATTTGTACTGTAAGAGTATTGTACAGTAGAAGTACTGAAGAATTCCAGTAAAATTAAACTGGCCCTCTATAATTTAATTGTATTGGAAAGCAGTGTCAATATTTTAGCATATTTAGTGAATCAAACACTGCTTTAAAGCTATGCATTAAAGTGCTACGCACATATTTTTCAGCACTGATATGGATGTTTACACTTCCATAAGCCTTGTATTTGTGGATAAAAAGAGATATTGGTGTGTTAATAAAAGTTTTAATTTAAAATCAGCTGCTACCTTTGAAGCATCAACAGTACTGAAGAAAGCAATTTAGTGTCCACAAACTTCTAGAATTCTGAGGTTGATTTGATCTGTCATTTACCATTAAAATGGTAAACATCTGTAAATCATAAGGCTGTCCCCAATGGGCTCTACATAAATCTGTACTGTGCATAGTTAGCTGACCATGCAAAGTACTACATAGCCTTTCTACGACAGAGAATTCAGGATGGAAAAACAAAAAATGGAGAAAGCTCCAGGATATATTTGTGAAATTTCTATCTATATATTGAATTGTCTAAGGTTGATGTTCACTGCCTGAGGAAGAAGCAACATAAGCAATAGGACCGGAGAGAGCTACAAATGTTGTCGTAACATCTATGTTACTGCTTTCTCCAACTGCTGCTGCTGGCAAGGTCCAGTCTGCTGTGCACATGGACATAAGCAGGCATTACAACCTATAATCATGTACTAGTTCTGCCACTTGACACACAAGTTATCTACGGTCGTACCCTGAATTACATGACCCTTGATTAAGGAATGGTGGTGTTCAGTCCCAGGGGTTTGCAGGTTATCAGAATGCTTATACAAGCAATACCGCTTTCAACATCTGTCGGAACATAGTCTTGATGGCATCTGCAATAAAAACAAGTTGAGATTGTTCCCATCTGTAAGCGCAACTGTTGAGCCACACTCAGCTGAAGTCCTCATCAGGATTCTGTTGATCCAGCAGGCGGACATGCGTGAATGGAAAGTGACCACGTCTGCCATTACATTCTCCTTCCCACTGACCACTCACGTTAATCTTTGTGACCTTTACCAGCTCACCGACCTGAAGGATAAGAAATAAGAAAATGTTACAATTCATAAAAACACATGGGATGAGCTGCTACCCCTCCCCTTTGGTGTTGATCACCCAAGTGTACCAAGATACACTTCTATAAAAAGTAGTTTTAGTCTTGACCATTTTTGATATACCAGCTTACCACCCAACATTATTCACTCCTGAAGAAAGCAGAGAAAGAAAGAAGTGTACCTAGATTAGGTGAGAGCTACCTAAACTGAAGAGCCTGCAATCCAACAACAATCTTTCAGAGCACTCTTGGGACTTGACATCAGCTGCTATCACAATAAATGCATCTCGCTGAACTGAGAGCGCCTTGCACTCTGCCTGTACTGCATCACCCTCATTAAGGGAGGGAAGGCTTGCAGGTGTACAAAGTGAACACTAATCTGCAAGCTAGATGGCTCCTTAATTTTGGAATTCCACTAAGTGCTTTTCAGGTAGTATTGAAAACTTCTGGATAAGTGAGGGCTATATATATGTACAGCCACAGATTCTAAAACATTGGGAGAATACGTAAGGGAATAAGAAGCAGTGCTGTAAGGCTGCTCTGTCCTTACTCTGAGCATCCACAACTAGTCACTACTAGAGGCAAGGCCAGATGATCTTTCAGTCTTGTCCACCATGGATTTCTCACATAAATAAATTCCATGGATTTAGTAAAGACAATTGATTGTTTGGCTAAAAAAGAATAAAAGAATGGTTACTATGGACCAATGAAACAATATGATTTATTTTAAAAGTATCCAGTTCTAATGTACTACACTATATAAAAGCACAGTAATATATCTCATATTCTTATCTCCAACATAATATTCACATAACCAATTGTAAAGGTATTGTCTCCTTTTGACAAAGGTGGAAAACTGCACAGCAGTGCCTTTCCCAGGGCTGTGCAGTCATGTAGTTCAAGTTGGGACCACAAGTCCAGGTCTAATCAGTTCCCAACTCTGTTGAATCTTGAACGGTACGTTAATTAAGTAGCACTTACACAATCTAAGAAAGCATAATTTGCATTGTAAAGACTAGTCACTGAAGAGTTAATAAATGCAATGCTGGAAACCCATTTCTAGCCCTCTGTGTAGAATTTTATCAATAATCCTATTTACAAGTAACATACAATGGTTTTCAGAATTCTTCCCAGGTCGCAGTGGGATGGGCAACGCTTTTGGGACAGATATACTTTATTTTCTTTCACTAATACTGTAAATAAACTCTCAAGGCATGGCCACAAGCCTTACTGTGTTTCATCCAGAAATTCACTGAATATACAGTTACTAGTTTACACAGATGCTCATCACTGTGTTCCAAATTCATCCAAAATGGAATCTCATTATTCTCGCTTTCCAGGCAGTGAATAAAGAACAAGGAAAACAATTTAAGATGTTACCAGTCTCCATTAACTTTACAGGTTTTAATCACTTGCAGTCTTTTGCCAGAACAGCTTTTAACCGTTCATAAATTCAAACCGCTACATGGACATTTAATTAAGCTTCCCATACCTCTGATGATTACTTATCTGGTAATGAGAGGCACGCTTGGGACTCTTGCTGTAGAGCTTTATTTTTTCCTTTTGTAGTCATTAGTATAGACATTTTAATGAATCATATTTTGTAGAAAATCCTCTTATGTATTTGCTACAGGCAAAAATGAACCCTTCCTCGACTACTGAATGCTAGTTTCAGCTCTTTAGGAATTTAATCATGTAGTATGTATAATTTTGCTACTGCTAATAATCACTGGGGGGGGTTGTACCAATAAAAATACTCTGTTGACCAAAACAATACCTCAGATATAATTTAACAAGGACAAGATTAAATGTGACAATACTAGAAGTAGAAAATCTTATTTCCTCATCACAAGCATTACAAGAACACTATCCTAGATAACTTTAAATTACTTCAGACCTGGATATAAGCTACGTATCAGCCTCCAACAGGAAAGTATATAACCTCCAACCCACTAGGAAAGAAAAAGCACAAGTTGCACTTAGTTCGCTATCTGTAAGATATTTTTCTTAGGCTGCTGGCCTCTGTGCTCTCAATGAATATCACACACTACTTCATGTTCATGTAGAGCTTATTTTGGATACCTTATGACAAACTCACCTGCAAAAGGTGGGTTCAACAGTGCAATGATAGCGAGCCAGAACATGGGATGCTTGTGACACTCCCAGAACTATCCTGTAGCTGTTCGTATGGTTTTCAGGGGTGTTTCAGGGTCATTGCAGCAAACGGACACCCGTTTATAAATTCTCCTTATTATAAGGAGCTACACACGAAATTTGCATTTCAATAGTTGTTAGAAGAGGAAAGACCTCTGAGCTTAAATATTCTTTTTTTACCGTTATTGTAATTTCATTTAGCAACCACTCTTTCTGATACAATCTTTCATTCACATTTCATTTATATGTCTTTACACCTATCAAAGCAGGACTGACTTTAAGTAAGCATGGGTCATTTCATAAAGGCCAGCTTAATAAAATGCCTCCATTAGTTCCTTAATAACTGATAGAACTTTCTAGATCTGCTTTGAAACTCTGCATATTTATCTATCATTCAAATACTCTCCTGAAGACAATACAGAGAACCTTAAAAAAAAATTACTCATTATTACAAGTGCATGAATTTTAAAACATTTAAACTAGAAGTGGAGTCTCTGAATTCTCCTCACTTTCAATATTGAGTTATGGTATCATTAGTCTTATTGTGCATCATCCCACCCAGCACAGCACCTCAAGAATAACACTGTACCCTGCTATAAAGCCAGATTTGTCTCAGTCTTCATCAGAAGTTTTAAAACTAAATATATCCCATAAGCTTCAAAGCAAAACTGAAGATTCATGTGAAGACTTCTTTATGCTGTGGTTTTATTCCAAGTACTCCTCTTTGGTAAGGTCAAAATGGCAGAGTTCTGCTACTGTTATAAAGAAAAAAAATAAATTCATCGATCTCATTCTCATTCACCACACAGATCTTCCCTTTTTCTCCTCTCTTTTCTCTTAATTAATATAGACTGACTCCTCAAGTTACAAGCAAAGTAAAAGTTATCTTGTCCTGCTAAATCTTTTTTCCATAATACAGCACAGCCTTTATTAGAACATAATTTGCCCTGGTCTTCCTTCCCTGAGCTCTTCAAAACCATGTCAGTTTTAAAATAATAGGATAGGACAGATATTCTGTTTGCAGTCTGGGCCAAAAATATTTGATGTTAAGAATCTATTTTCCTAAGAGGGATCCACCCCCACCCATGAATATTGCCAGATTTAAGGATAAGAGTTTTCATTTGGAAAGAATCCCACTTTCTATATTTACAGTTATTAAGAGGTCTGGGCAAAAATGGATTGATAAGATTTACATAATGCTTTCTACTAAGTTATCTAAGAAAGAGATCTCTAAATAAACAGAGAAGGAACACCATGAAGTGAAAGGGAATGTGAAAAAAAGGAGACAACAAGAAACAGCACTTTGATAGACAGGATGAAGAAAAACTTGGAGAAAGCAAAGTGCGTATTGCTATTTTTTCCTGTACAGATATTGAAAGCAACTCAGTAACATTGTGATTTGAAAAGATAAAAGCTGCAAAGAAGCGAGGAAGGCCTACCAGAAGCAGTGATGAATGGCTTACGTTTTAAAACTAAACCTTCCCAATATTATATACAGAACAAAACCACCACTATTATTGCATTTCTTAAATGTAGAGCTATAGCAAGACAGTATACACCATCCTAACCAAGAGGTTCAGCATGTCAACTAGTAAGTATTTAAATACTTTTACAAGGCCTACAAATGCCATTGTTCTAATATAAAGGTAGAAAGAGACTATAAATCTTACTTAGATCCTTACACAGATGGGCAGAGCCTCCACAACTCCCAATTCCCCCCTCCCCAACACTTCAGCTATCTAGCCCATTAACCATGAGCTAGTAAAAGACACTAGTAGCACAAGTTAGCTCAGAACAGAGAGGTGTTCTCCGTGAAACTACTTTCTAAAGCACAGCATACTTGACAGAATGTGAGTTTTAGTGAAGAGGACTGAACTAATAGATCAGCCATGGCACTCACAACCTGTTCTTTAGCATGTAAAGGATTTTGCTTTCACTCAAAGTTGCTTATGATGGCCTAGATTACCAATATTTCCTCACACTCTCTATTTCACTCCATGCTACCAAAGTGTGAGTTGGGCAGCATTGTGGGGTTCTGCTTTAAGTGAAATAAAATGTAAAGTTAATATTAAGACAACACTGGTAGCACACTAATAAATAAAACAAAATCCAGAAGGAAACCCAAAAGGTTTTGATAAATATGCCACAACATAATCTCCAATGGCTGAAAGAAAATCTAACATCTGGTAATTGCAACAGTCCACAATGACATTCAGGAATACTTCCAAGCTCCATGCGGTGGCTGGGTGGGGAAAGTGAGAAAAAGAGGTAGAGACAGCATTTTAAGCTGTATGAAAGTCTGAAGGTTAAAATCTTCATATTTCTCCAAATCTGGTGAGTTGGCATAAGTTTCTATATGTGCTTCTCAACTCAAAAATTTACATTCTGTATCCCGTCTCTCTTTTGATTCAAAAATACAACAGAAGGTATAGTAACTCAGAGTATATTTACATTGCTTCCCTAGACAAATTTTTACCTACAACAGGGAAAAATTTCACATCTCCCAGATTGTACATCAGTGATCAGATCTGTAGAATGTGCGGCATTCTCCAGTTCTGTACGAAAGACACATACCTATAGTGGCCACATCACTGAAGTACCTTTTGTGCTATGCACGATTAAACGAAGTATTTGAGAGTGAAGAGGAGATGCTCTGACTCAGCACAGAAACTGTTTTTTCCCCAAGTACTTAAAATGTTATATAAACAGGAAGTCAATTAGGTATCAGGAAATTCCAGAGCCTTTAGCTCAAAGAAAGCCTAGATTAAAGGATACAATTTACATATCATCCTAAGGCAAAGGTCTGCCACTGAGAATACCTTAATCTCAATTTCCTCAAATGTAACTTGGGGGATAACTATCTGATGTGTAGAGTTAGAGCACTCTAGTCTCCTTTTCAAGAGGGGAAAAAAACAAACCAAACCAAAAAGGGCATGTACAAGTACTTGATCGTATCAGGAAGTGAATCAAACTTAGGGAAACTCACTGCTTTATTACAAATCTTATTCCATCAATCACTGCTTTATACGAGACCTCCCTAATGAATTGTAATGCATGTTCCTGCTTCACAAACTAAAAACCAAAGTAATCTGCTTGAGGTCAAGATGTTACAATAAAACCCTATGTGAGATCATTATCATCATCTCAGTCTGCATAATTTTAAATTGACTATCAATGTTGCCACTGATTGCTTTTAAACTCCTGACAGGTTGAAAAAAAACCCAAACAAACAAACAACCCAGCACACCTTCTAAAGATGGGGTGAGGCAAGCAACAGTGAACAGACACACAACTTATGAACTGCTCCCTCTCCCTCCCCCCCTAAAATAAAGAATTCAGAAATGAAAACATAGATGGGGAAACACTTATGTTAGTGATGTTTGACAAAGACATGATATTGGTTCAGTAACCTAAACATGCTATAATAATCAAACTCTAGTCTACAAGTGACTCTAGTCACTTATTCATTTAAAAAAAAGTTTTTATCCATAACTTATTAATCATGATGTAAAACCAGTATTACAACGCTTTTCCCTTTCTTATTCCTACAAAACTATAATGTGATTGAAAGGGAAATCCCTTGAACAGATCTCTTCTTTCTAAGTTTTGCCCATTATGTACCTCCAAAGCCAAGGCTGTCTTGTCGTAGGCATTAGGGACTCGCTTCTGGATAACCCGGGCATAAATAGGGCCATTCTGAAGGTTAGGGAGCGGAGTGTTGATGCTGGGCTGGGCATAGGGCCCTGGCTCCGGCCCACCCAGTGGTTGTGGGTGGGAACTATCCTGGTTACCTCCAATCAGAGTAGATACTGAAGCAGAGGAAGGTCTATACTTCTCGACGTAAGGAACAGGTATCATTCCCCTCTTTCCTTCGCTGTCTTCTGCATTCCACCACTGCTCTTCAGGTTTATCCCGGATTCTCAGTATGTCTCCTTTCTTAAATGGAAGATCTTCTTCATCATTTCCATTAAAGTCAAAGAGAGCTCGCACATATTCAGCTTCCTCCTGCCTGAGGATAACGCCACTATTCTGCCTGGATCGGGAAACCGGTTCTATCAAGGTTGTAGTGTCCAAATAGTGTATTTTGTAGAATTCCAGTAAAGATGGCAAAGAATCAAACTCTTGGTCACCTATTCGAAACCTGGTGGGATTCAACCCTGAAAGAAGAAGGCAATATGTCAGAGAGCGCACACAATTGTTAAAACTGTAAACTAAACATTTGAGAAGACACATATATTTCAGATAAGTAATCTGATATTGAATTTGGTCATCTTTAGATTAACATCATCATATTCAGCTTTTCTGTGTATTTCTAATCAAAGACAGCACTATCATGAACCTGATGATAGAGTTTTATTTTTAAAGATTTTGTCAAAGAGAGGAAAAAAATAAATTGTTTGGCACTGCCAAACTTCCTGAATTAGGATAAAAATAACTTGTTTCCTTGAATGTTGTACTGAACATTTTTATTTGTTGGGCCCATACATCTGAGTTTCTCAGGAGCCTATACAATTTTCACTAATAGACCATTCTCTTTTTTCTGTTTTATACTCCAAATCCAGAAAGCAAATGAAATTTTTGTACAATTTCAAGAAAGTGATTTTTTTTTTTTAACTCTCTTGCAGTTCAAACTTATTTCAAAGGACAACACTGCAATAATGGTTATTTACCTGTTGTAACGTATCTTGGGTTAAAGGCATGGACACTATGGAAAACTGCTTAGCACAGCAGCAAATAATTTATGTGAATGAGCAAATGGAAGTTATTTTTCATTTTGATAAAAGGTACTGTAGAGAAAATTATGTACATTTTATGCAATGCAAAGCAACAACATATGTTATAATAACGGGTATAATTCAGTCTTTTCATCTCAAGTCTTGTAGTTTCTTTGCCATATTTGTCAGAGGGAGCCTAAGATATAAATCCAAACCTTGTATACATTAAAATACAGATGATGTTCATATTCAAGTCATTAGAAGCATCAAAGTGCAGATACCCATTCCAGTTTTCAATTCGCGTACTGCACTTTTTTTCCGTTTTATGTTCTTCAGGCTCAGCTGGGGAAAAACATACACACGATGTTCTATTTCCACCATGCACCATACCCTGTGTAATCAGTTATGGGAAGAATTGTGGAAGGCTGGGGGAGGGTAGCGGAGAGGAAAAGATTTATGCTTTAATGAGTAACTCTTTTAGCAAGAAAGAGATGCTTACTTTGCAAGTCTGTTTCTCTGCAGGGAATATCTAACAGTTCCGAGACTTAGCTCTTGAGTACAAAGCTAGCAGAATTCTTCAAGCTGTCACTGATCCAAAACCCCCTTCAAAGTAGCACTGTCAGCATGGAAAGCTAACATTACAAGAAGTTCTTTCAAGAGAGCAAAAAGGGGTTCCAATGGAGAAAAGGGCAGATTCAGTAAGATCAACACAGACAAACACCCGATAAATAAGTTTTGAAGTATCCTGAAGGAACATAAACATCAGTGAAGCTGGTTACAGGAAATCCAAAGAAGCAGAACTAAGTCATCGGAAAATGCACATTTGCATGCATTAACAGCCCTGAAAGGCTGTTCAAAAGAAATCAGCAGAAATACGGTGAGCCAAAAAAACAAAGCAATACCCTCAAAAAATTACAAAAAAAACCCAACCCACAAACTGGCATCACAAAGAGATAAAGAAGCTAATGTAAATATCAGTAAGAAATACGAAATATAGAAAGAGAAGATTCCACCTTATTCTCCCTAAGCATAATGCTGAAAAGATGCAAAAACTCCCTCAACTTTTGTTGATGAGATGTAACTTAACAGCTCTACACTTAGCAAGAACTCTGGAATTTCAGTTCGTAGCTCTGCGGTCTCATAGGAGATGAATTCTGGCTGGACAGGCAGCATCCCCACAGCACTTCAAAACAGCCAAAGTCCACTACATAAGCATATAATATAATCTGGGAACGCTGCACTTGGGCTAGCAAGTGGGAAATGAGGCTTTGTAACAAGTGGTATAGACATCAAATTTCAGGCAAACCTGGTGACAGAAACACAAGAGTATATCTGCTACTATTTTAGATGTGAACCTTTAAGGATCAAGGCTTATGTAGACTCTTACATCAAAAGAAAAAGTCATAGAAACTTTAAGACCAGGGCAGCAATGATCTTTGAAGTCATATGGAGAAGACTGAATCTCAGGTAAGTTCACTGACATGGAACTTACTTCACATACCAGAAACCTACAGCCTGAAAGACTAATTTACCTTTGTAAAACCTGCTACAAACTGACTCAGTCAGGAGGCTGAGATCTCCATCTCCAGCCAGTGTACACAGAAAAATCATAAACTCATAGGAAATGAGCAGTTCAACAGTAACATTCATCAGCTTTGTCAGCACCAAAATCATCACTAGGATGAACAAGGGGTTTTGCAGTGTCTTTTTTTTTTTTCTGAACAGGTTCATGCTCTTGAATTAATGCATAACAGCCTGAAATAGCTGCCAAATCTACCCGAATAAAACCAAAGTTGGACTCTAAGAGGAAAGTCCACTGGAACCTTATGTATGGGGAAGAGGCAACTGAAATCAGTGCACTGTACCCTGGAAAATCATATTCTATAAGACATTTTTTCCACAGTTGAAGAAGAGTGAGAGAACATAGACTCTCCAAATACATTCTAGGATCAGAAAGATCAATGCAGTGCTTGATGGGACAGAGAAGCAGAAAGGAGAGACATTATCTTCACAAAGAGAACACTCCCAGAATACCACATGCACTTCTGAAGCTTTTGTTGTTTTGGTTTGTTTTTTTTCAATAAAACAAACTACAAAAATCAAAGGCCTGGAAAACCTCTTTGCAACAAGAAATCTATAAGCTTAATCCAAATTAATTACCAAAGAATATAAAGGCAGCAACCTGTCCGCTGGAGAATTTATATAGAAGACTTCTAAATTCAGCTAAAATAGGCATAAAATGGACAAAATAGTTGAAAGTCACAGGTTGGAAATAAAATACAACTACACCTTACCAAGCGCACGGTAAACTCTCCATCAGTTTAAGTCTTTTGTGTATACCCTTGTTCAGCTACAAGGTAATGATTCTCACTTACATAGCAGGGAAATAATTTTATTCACGATGGGCTTCGAAGTTTTGTCATTCACTGGGATAATGAAATTCAAAGAGTAACAGATTTCAGGCTCAGAGGAATCCTTCAGCTTCTTGTTTGAACTGCAATACTTCTCATATCTGCAGGCCAGTGGAAAAATTAAGGCAAGATCTACCACAAGAAAAAGTTACAGCAACAAGGCAAGTGGGTTTTGGAGAAGTAGAACTGTTTTCCTTCATGATTCTGGGCCAGTTTTCTTGAAGGCACAAGTTTGAGCAGCACATTGTCCGCATCTTCTGAGGGCTCTCAGGAAGAGGAGAAGGCGTGTAAAGGTAAGTCTAGCTACTGGAGGAACTTTAGTCACTTCCTATTAAAGTTGGACAACGAGAATACTATACATTTTCTTCCCTTCTCCCCAGCTCTGCACAGCCGAAGGAAAAATAGCTGCTCAGCTCTCTTCTCTATCAGCAGCAGTACTCAGCTCCGTAAGATGATTCCTTTGAATGAGAAGCACAAAGGGCTGAGTATCATCTTTCTTACTTATTCCACCCTAGCTCCATCTGCGCTAGGACTTAACCTGATTCCATCCATTTCAGCATCTCAAAACACCTATGGAAGCCTCTGCTCTCAGGAAGGTGGGGAAAGAGTTAAAATCCAAAGTGTCCCAGAATGAAAGAAAGTTTCAAATCTGGATCCTGTCATTTCTCTGTTTATGATGCACATTCCCTCTTGACAAAACACTTTTACACTGTGTTGGCTTCATGTCAGTCTGGAAAAGACGGTTTATGTATGTTTTAAATATAGTACAGATACTGTGGAAGTGGAGGTATAAAACACCTAATATTCTACTTCTTGAGAATGTGGACAGGTGGAGTAACCACAAAGCAAGTTCTCACTTTCTTAGGTATCTCAGGGGTTTTACATTTCTCTCTTCATTCCAATTGTGTTAGTGCCATTAGGCAGTTTTCCCTTTATTCCTAAACATTGGTAAACTTTTCTTTTCAGAGCAGGGAAGACCTCACAGAAGTACAGGTTTTCATTTTTGTTTCTAGATCTAATCTATAACTGTGCCTCCCTCCTCCCCCTCAACTTATAAAGCATGTTTTGGGAAAAAAAAGCTGTTCTTACCACACAGGATACTGAGACACAAGGCTCTCATTTCAAAGTAAGACATCACAGTGATGTAAGCCAGTTTCCTCCTGGAACATATGGGAACTCTGCTATGAAGCCATCACATTCCAGCCTGTGTGTCTCCTCCACCTTTCTCCCTTGTTCTTAAGTACCTCCCTACTCGTGCCTGAGCAAAATGAATAAATACCCATGGATGCTCCATAAAAACAGTAAAACCCTATTCATGGCTCCTGAGAAGTGCTCTAAGCACACCAGGAGAATATTCTCACATAAGTTACATATTGTCATTTTTGCAGATAATCAGAAGATGAGTGTAAAGTAGATGTGTAACACATATGCATTTCAAGCTTCCAACAGTTTGCATTTTAAGACCTTAATATAAAAAACCCCACAAAACAAACACAAAAAAACCCCCAAGTGTCAGAGTTAAATCATACTGCTCACATGTATCTAAAGCCATTTCGCATAGAGCTGAGTACGGATATCATTATGTAAAGATTATGTGATTGCAGGAAGTACAGTCTGAATTTTTTAAAATCACAATGGAAGTTATTTAGAAGCATAAATTAAGCAGCATGTTCTTAAAATGTGTACTTAGTGAAAACACCACCTTGTAGACTGTATCTGTCATACCCTCCTACTTCAGAGAGACAAATTTCACAACACTAAAACGTTTCTGGCTTTATTATGTTGTACTTTCAACAGAAAGCATATCTATCTTTAGATATTTTAGGCATTTTGTTTTAGTGCATATCATACATTTTTACCCCAGACTCACACGTCAAATTGCAAACTTATGACGTATTTAAATATTTCCTCTATTGTCCATTACCATGCTAATGCCTGCATGGAGTACTTTGTCTCGTTTGGGATTTCTTTAGCCCATGACTGTGATATTTCATCACAAATTACACCCTAATTCCGACTCAGTTGTTAATCTCCATCTCCACTGGAAAAAGAGTGTTTTTCTTTCCCATAATTGAGCGATTTATCCTATTTTCTTTTAACAGCCTTAAAACATTTCAGGAAGACATAGCTATTTTGAGAAGTTCCGTTAAATTCTCTTTTCTTTACGCTGAAAAATCACTTGTAAGAAGTTAGAAACTGCAGCATACCAGGCAAAAGGCGAATTTAACAAAATGTTAGCAAGTTTATTTTATACTTTAGAAATGGGAAAAAAAGTATCACGTTTTGTGACACTACGGCTTTTTCTATTTGGGAAGCCAAAGCTCCTCATCTCATTCACTCTGTATGGAAGCTAGGTTCCTAGTATCCCCTGCACACAGCAGTATTAAAGCAGTGATGAATTGCACTAACACTTACTGAGACTCACAAAAATCAACTTAGAACCTGACCTGGCATATTCAGATGTCCCAGTGAAAACTGTGCATTTGCCAAACAATCAATTGCTAAAAAAACCTATACCATACAATTAACATAGTAAGTTGTTCTTCCTCATGCTTTAGCTTCACCACAATAAATAAGCATGATAATTTGCAAACATTTACCTCATTTACTGCATTAGCTTCCCTATCCAAATGTGAAACCATCTTCAATCTTCTACCAATGTTTCCGTCTCCCTCCCATTGCAAAACATCCCCCCACTTACTTTTTTCTGAAAGAAAAACTTAATTACACTTTAAGTGTATTTTAATATACACACACTCCCACACCTTCTTTGGTTTGAGTGGGAAAAGACAGCAGTATTAGCATGAAGGCAAGATTTGTTTAAAACTACTAAAATCTCAGCAGAATAGTTAGTATCTGTGATGCATCACCTATCCTCATAACATCCAGGAGAAAGAAAAAAAAAAAGAGACCAACCGAAACATCATTATACTTTTTAACATATATTAAGCCTACTGTGCCAACAGCCTACACAGCTACAATAGCAGCTACTCTTCTAAAACACACAAACGTTTAAAACAGAAGAGAATTACCTAAGGGGCATTTACTGATTTTTAAAAAGAACACCAAAACTCCAGAATGTTTTAACACCCATAACATCAGCCAACCCACAGAATGCCACAAAATGTTACTGAGCTAAAGAATGTAACACAGTAAAAAAGTTAGGATGGCTGCGCACTAAAGTGATACCACAATAACATGAAAAACACTGTTTTTCCAGAGATGAGTTGCTCTCCAGAAAAAAACTGCCCATAAGTGACAGGCACACATACTTCAGAGTTTTTCATCACTACTGTCTTTACAATCCTGTTAGGCTGGACTCCACAACAAACCATCCTGGTAACTTATTCTGCTCTAGGTAACACCAGTCATGCATTTCAACAATCCCTGCGTCAAGCCTCTGCAAACCGATGGCAATAAACCTCTGTCTTCACAAACACAAAACAATAGGGAATCCACCACTTCTGACTTCCACTTTACTTCCAGCTGAATTCAGCCACCTTTAACTTCTACCTTGCGGAGCTTTTTGTGACTCAAGTGCACTCTGCAGCTGCAGGAGGTTCCTGGCATAAACATGACGACTTTGGGCTTTCCCAAATTTGCCAATTTGAAAAGTTCCCCTGAGCAAAGGAAATTACTATATAACAGTGCAAACCTACTGTCAACAGTTTTGTTTTTTCTTAAATTATCTCCTTCTTAGTCAACTATGGTCTGCGCAGACTGAAAAATCCTTTCCATAACAAGTACTGTTGCATCTCCCCAATATAGGTCTCTTATTCCAACCATAGATGTACATCAGAAGTGACTGTCTCTGAAGCAATTCACATACTGTTTACTTTCTGCCAAATAAGTTCACCAAATATCTTACTATATATGTTTACTATACTTCAAAATTATGTAGTGGTTCCTTTCTGAGACGCTAGCAACACACCCACATCATTTTGCAAGCATTAATACCCAAACTTGAGCAGTTCCACTACCAACTTCGGTGATGTCCCCAGCAGGGATACTGCTGCCTATATATTTCATGTTCTTACTTCTCTAAGGACACCGTATTGCTGGGGGATCTTGTTCATTTAGTTACACTTGTACTTGCAGAAACACTGCTTCTCGTGGTATTTTCCCTCTGACACAATCAGTGTCTTCTGCTCTATAAACGTTACACTTAAACACATAGTTTTCATCTTAGATGTTATGTTGATGACGAATAATATCAAACCTCCCCTTTCAACACACTGGGGAAAAAAAATTGAACTTCACATCTGATTTAAAGGAACAATTGCCTTTACATTCCTGAAGAGCTTCCCCTACTTTAACAACCCACGTAATACTTTGATTTGTAACTTGAAATTTAGCCTCACAGTCTGCCTTCTAATGCGTAACTATCTTGTCAGAATTTAGACTTAGATGATGCTTCCACAGAACCGTCCCCCGGCTGAGATGACATGCTAAATTATTAACTATAGTTAACTGATTTATGAAAACCAAAGAACGTGCGAGCGCTACAGCTGTAGGACCCTCCAGGAGGGCTGCAATAAGCGCTCAACTCCAGTCAGTGCATGTTTTAACTACGAGATCAGGTCGTCGGAAGGCAGGTGCAGGCAGACGGGCTCAGCTCGGTCCGTAGCCCCAGCTGCAAAACGCGCCTTAATTCCACTACAAAAGAGCTTCACGACTTGAAACGCCGCCCGGGAGGAGAGCGGAGCCGCCCGTGGGGAGGCGCAGCCCGGGACTCGGCTGCCTCAGCTGCCCGCCCCGGGGCGGCAGGGGCTGGGGGGCACCGCCAGCCCTGGGGGTCACTCACCCGGGGCCCCAGGGCCCTCGCCGCCGGCCCGCCGGCCTCCCGCCGGCCCCAGGCTGTTGACGATGTAGTGCGAGACGCGGGAGCTCTCAGACACCGAGAGCACGAAGTCGCCGGGGATGGTGCCCGAGTCGCGCACCAGGAAGGTCCCGTGGCGCTGCCCCTGCAGCAACGACACCGCCTCGGCCCGGCTCAGCCGCCCCCAGTACCAGCTCGCCCGGTCCTCGGAGTCGAACTGCCCGGCCATGGGGGCCGCCCGCCCGCAGGCCGCACTCGCTCCCCCCCCACCGCCGTAGCCCCGCTCCGCGCCCAGCCCTGCCACCCAAAATGGCGGCCTCTGCCCTGACCTCACCTACCGGATGTGACCTCACGCGGGAGACGCGGGGAAGGCGTGGCGTCATCTCCCCGCGCGGCCCGGTAGGCGGCGGGGGGTGGTGTGGCGGCGCGTTCGTTGGCGCGCTGCGCATGCGCTGTGAGGGGGGCGGGAGGGGGGGTGCGCGCGCAGGGCGGTCTGAGGTCGGGCGGCGGGAAGCGATGCTGAGGGAGCAGTGGAGTTGTGCGGCCTCTTCGTTCGCTGAGTAGGTACCGGCGACGACTGCCCGCGACCGGGATGGCCGCTCCGGGTACCTGGGAACAGCACCGACCGCCTCTAGGACCGGTCTCTCCTCACGCCTCGCCGGTGCTTTCACATCGGCTCCTTTGTCACGGGCCGGTGGGAGGAGGGTCCGGTACCGCCGGTGCAGGCCGGCCCTTGCCCCAGGAGGGCGGCCAGGACTTGTCTCTGCAGTTGGTACAGTTAGGAGGGCTGTAGGGTAACCCCTTCAGCGTCTCAGTTCCCTGATGGCTTCCAGCCTCTGCAGCTCCCTGTGGTACCTTGTGTGAAGCCAGGCTTGTCTGCACGTTAAGGGTGCAGCTCACTGTGCTTTTTCCTCCGGAGCTGTATGTACCAGCCCTCATCTTCCTTGCCAGCTGCGCGTTCCATCCCACGGTTGTGCCAGCACAGCTGTCTTCATGGGACCGCATGCTGAATTGGGCCAATGAGCTGTGCTGGGGTTAAAAATAGCTCTGCGAAAGAAAAAGTTTATTTTTACACAGGGCAGTTCGCTCACTGTGTTACTGCAGGGGCCTACAAACAGGGAAGAGCTCAAGTTCCACTGGTGCCACAGGAATGTGTGTGCACACGTGTACAAATTAAGAATGATGTCTGTAAGAATGTAGCAATATTTACCACTTTAAGATTGTTCTCCAAGATCTCTTAAATGCCAGAATAATACCTATAAATGTGTACTGAAATTTGTTCCAGCTCTGCTCAATTCTGTGAGCTTTTTCCAGAAAGGAATGTGCTTTTTCAACTACGTGGTCTCCATGTGGCTGCACTTGCATAAACATAACATTAGAGCCCAGCTGTCCTTAACTGCGAGGTTCCTGCCTGACAGCATCTCTGCTTTCTTGTAGGGCACTTTGGAGCCCTAGAACTGTCTTACAGATGGGACTTTGGCATTGTGTCAGGTGACTAGGGTTGTATTAACCTTCCTAATATGCCAGTGGGAAAATATTCTGTCATACAGGTGGGAGCCTGTGGTTCACCAAACATACAGGAAAACACCAGGTGCTTGATTTCAGCTTATCCAATGGTTTAATAAATGAACATCCTTCCTCTGCTGATCCTGTTCTCTCTCCAGATGGACTGTAGGTAGGAGCCAGTCATAATCTATTTGGAAGCTAGAGTCCTAGTTTCCCTGGTGACGCGTGGCATTTGCTAGCCCGTTGCAGAAATAGCACGCTTCCATGCTCAGGTTTCACAGATCTGAAAAGCTGCAGGTCCTCGTTGAGAGCCCAGAATACTAGGAGCGTTAAATCACAGCAGCAAGAAAAGATGTCCATTCTGTTCAGTCATTCACAGACTTCAACCAAACCAACCAGGACTTTCTTACAATGGCAAAATTCACCATCTTTCTGACTCCTGCCAGACCTCTGTAAAAAAGCCTCCTCTTGTCTGAGGGCCCACAGGCTGCTTTTTTTTTTTTTTTTTTTTTGCCTCCCTTCCCAGTCCCCACCCTTGTAGCCCATCTCCCCCTGATTTCAGCTGAACCACAAAACTGCAGGAGCTGGTGAAGATTTTCATCAGGTCTGGTTTTCTCTGCTGCAAGCAGTTGGGAATCTTATTGCAAGAGTTCCCTCTGGTGGTCAGGGATGGGCAAACGAGTAACACTGCCCTGCCCTAAGACTCTGCTGCTTTTATGCTGAAATACTTACTTATTCAGTCACTCTCTGGGCCTTCATTATTTTTAACAGCCTTTCCTCACTTAGGGCTTTTCCAGATAATGATAACCTTTTCCAAATTCCCTTTTCCTCCCATATTTAACCTCTGCATTCTTCAGTAGTTTACTACCCTTGACCCATCCGTTCTGCACCAAGGCTACAATAAAGGTGGAGCCCTTCTGCCCAAACTTGCTTCTTACACAGGCAGAGGGACTGCAGCCTGAGATGGATGTGAAAGAAAACCAAAGCTCTTGGCCACAGTCTCAGAAGAATAAAACTAAATCAGCTAGTCATTCTGAAGAATTCACTGTTAATAATGACATTCTGAAAGAAGTAAAATACCAAGAGAATATTCCGTTCACCGACCTGGCAGTAAAAGCCCCACTGGCATCCAGGTCTGGTTTTCCTCCCCTGATTTGATCGTCCCTACCAGTTGGCCTAGACATGATTTTTTCCTAAGGAGCTCTAAAACTTTGGCAACCGATCTAAAGCCACAATTAATCGGTAGAAAGTTTCTTGCTGAGTTCGGTGAGTGAGTCTTGAAATTCTGCCAGGCGGAGCACACTGTAGCATAGCAGTGTTCTGTCCTAGGTGACATTCAAGGATGTTAAAACAAAATAAGAAAACATCTGGGTTAACCGAAGTCTTCGTCTGCTAACGACAACAACCTGCTGTCACACAATCCTGCCCTAACTGTGACTTGAAGAGTTAGGCTTTGTAAATCTGGTCTGGATTGCATAAGGCAACACCGTGTCCTACTTGCAAAATTAAAACTAAAGGAGGAAAAGCCACATCTTTTAGTTTCTTTTCCCCGTGACCTCACAAAATAGCGTTTCTGCTGCAGAAATGTGTTTCCTCTTGCGATTATTTTGGAATCCGGTCCTTGCAGGAGGTGTCTGTGTCCTGTTTACTCCTGATGTTAATGTTCTGTGTGTGCAGCCTCTGCCAAAACCGTTCACACCTGCCTTGGAAGTGTCACCCATGTCAGAGGTTCCTGCCAGCTGCTGGCTACATGTCACCACCAAATACAGCACTTTTGGGGAATGCAGGTGACATCAGCTATTGCGCAAAGACCTCTGCACAGGGACTGTTAAAAATAAATAAGCTTGGAATGTGTGATGGGTAGCGAGAAGATATATTAGTCCCACTGGATTACGCATAAGGGGAGGAGCCTTTATGTCACCAGCTGCAAAATTTCTTCATGATAACGTCAAAATTTGCTCATGAATTTTGCTGGGAAGTACCATCAACTGGGAGGAAAAGTGGCGTATCGCAGGCTGGAGGGTTTGGGTTTGAAAACGTGGAGAACTGAGGAATGGAGCAGCTGGAGCAGGGCGGAAGGGTCCTGCGGCCAGGGAAATGTTAGGAATTGTTACTGAAATTGGCTGGTGTGACTGAAGTGGGGGTGACAATTCAGGGTGACAAGATAGGGATAGGAGCATCTTTACAAATAAAGGAGTTAGCTGAAACTGCAGAAGTTAGATAACTGAAAAACCTGCAGAAGTTGAGCTTTTCACCTTTTGAATTTAGTGCGCATGCTTAATAAGCTTATGAATATTAACCTCTCCACCCCTGGGCGGCATAAAGTTAGAGTTAATGATACATGCGACATATGCTATGTGTGATGTGAGGGGAGGCACATGTTAGAGGAAAAGACGTAGTAGGCGGACTGGGAAGTCTGTACCTTCCAAGTTCCTCAGCCAGTGGGGAAAGGAAGAGGGTCATACGCGGTCGGAGCGTGAGGATAAAGGGAGGCTGTGTCCTCCGGCAATTTTGAGAGACCCCACAGAGGTATGCCCCAGTGGACTCTCCCTTTATTCGAATAAAGTCAACTATTTCCAGGACTCCTCTGTCTCCTTTGTGAACACCGGCCTCTGGCAATGAGATTTTCCGCACAAGGGTGATGAGTCAGGGTGATGATGCGCCACGGCCGTGGAGCCCCCCGGTTGTGGTGTCACCCTGCGGGTGGGGAAATGGTGCCAAGGCAGGAGCAGGCCCTCAGAACGGGGTTCCGGTCTGCTGTGTGCGAGGGGGAGCTGATTAGCATAATTAGGGGAACGAAGAGCTTGTCTTGGGACAGAGCTGATTAGCATCATTAGGGGAAGGAATGTAAGACCCGTGTGGTTTCTTTAGGCCAAGGGGGACAGGGCTTCTCTCCCCCAACAGCCTGAATGCCCGTGGTGGGACATCAGCTCTTGACAAAGAGAATCACTGGAGCCCAAGAACGACAGGATACACACGCTGTGGCGAACCGCGCGCTGAAAATTAGCTTTGTTTTATCAGAGGTGTAAAATTCCGGCGGGATCTTCCTATAGTACGGAGCGGGGGAATAAACATTTTAAGAATTCAGATCGCTGTTTAAAAAATCGTTGCAGGAAGCAGAGCCTGCTATAACGAGGTCTGCACCTGCCCCCCGCCCCGGCTCCACCCGGGTCTCTCTTTCCACGCACACCTGGTACGGTCCCCCGGTGAGGCGGCCCCGGCGCTGCGCGGGGAAAATGGCGGCGCGGCCCTCTCGCTCTCCGTAGCGCTGGAGGACCGGCGGCGCCGCTCTTTCCCCATGTCTCTATGGCCTGAACATGTTGGTTCCCCCGCCCAACCACCTCTCGCTTCCGGGTGGCGCTCTATCCGCCCTGACGGTCTCGGTGGTGGTTCTGGGCGGCGGCGCTCTGTGCCGCGGCGGTGCCGTCTCGCTGGCCGGGCGGCGGGCGGGCCTGGCGGAGCTATGGCGGCCGTGCGGGGCCTGCGGATCTCGGTGAAGGCGGAGGCGACGGCGACAACGGCGGAGCCTCGCGGCCCGGAGCCTGAGCCTATGGAAGTGGAAGAGGGCGAGCTGGAGACCATCCCTGTGAGGCGCTCGCTCCGGGAGCTCATTCCGGTGAGGGGGCGTGCGGTGGGGTCACGGGCAGGGGGGACAAGGAGGGACCGGCTCCTGAGGGGGGAGGTGAGGGTGGCCGGGGGGGGGGTCTGCGAGGGTCTGTAAGAGCATTTGGGGGGTACATTCGTGGGAAGAGGGCCGACGTGGGGTGGGGAGTGCGTGCGGGGAAGGGATGGGATGAGGGTGGCGGGAGCGGCGGCTTGAGGGGGCTCAGGGGTGTCTGAGGCGAGTTTGGGGGCAAACTGTAAGAGGAAGCGGCCAGGATGTGCTTGGGAATGAAGGGAGTAAAGGAGGTGGTGGAGAAGAGGGTTTGGGGTGTAGTGGTGGGCTCTAGAAGGCGGTTGTGGGTGGGAGAGCGTAAAAGCAGTGGTTGATGTGAGGAACATGGGGGATACCTGGAGCAGGGGGTGACTGGGAGAACGGAGTCGGAGGCACCGGGAATGTGGGCCCTGATGGGTTATGAGGGTTTCCCTTCTATTTTCTTTCCCCTTTGTCATTTTTGCTAATTGTTCCTGTACAAGTTTTAGTAGGATTAGGCTTAATACCTAAAAATGGGTCAGAGTTCTTCTAAACTCCTAAGTAGTCTTTTGCTTCCAAAACTTGTGTGGAAATTACTTTAGAAACTAATCTCTAATTAGCTGATCTACCAATGTGCTTGAGCTTCTACCAAATATGTGGCCTGAGAGACAGCACCCTCCTTGTGCTCCATGAGTCAACCTTAGACAGTGGGGTGTTTTAACTTTAAAAATAATGTTCATTTTGCTTTTCTTTTTCTTTTTAATAACTCTGAACACTTGGCAGCTTTAGACAAAATTTGACGCTGTTACTAAGAAAAGTTCTTAGGTTGTGTGTACTTTGGTATTTCTAAACTAAGACTGGCCTACTCTCTAGAAAAGTCTTTTAGCCAAAATAATAATTGCAGCACAAGTGTAAATAACACATTTATCCCTAGAGAAAGCAAGATGTTTTCTTCCAGCCCCAAACTTTTGCCAGGTGATGGTCCTGAGGGTGCCAGAATGAAGAGGTACCATTTTTACATATGCAAACAATGAAAGGAACAGAATTGGGTCATTGGTCCAGGGTCTGTGTGGTTTAGTGCAGTCTTGTGAATTTGGCAGTCCTGATGAATGGAAATGAGACTTGTAATTTTTTTCTTTTTTTTTCCCCGCATCATTCTCCATTTTTACTCTTTATCAGTAGGCTTGTATCAAAACAGTAATGTTTTGTCCTGCTGGTATTTGGGAGTTGGGTTTGACACAACAATAGGAATAGGGGTAAAAGTTATTGTTTAATTGTGGATATGGTTTGGTGTTCTGACTTTTGAGACTAAAAGCTGCAAATTGACACTTCAAGAATCAGGTATCACGGTTAAATCTGTTCATGTTTTACAAGAAAATTATACCCGAAACCAAAATTGTGGAAGTTTTAGTTAGGAAAAGTGTTTGATGACTTCCCATGTATTGCTAAGGGAGAGTAAGTAGTAACCTTAGCAGCGGCAGACATGGAAACTAACTTTTGCCAAAGGAAAGAATGCTTACAGTAAAGAAAGTTTGGTTCAGTTCATTTGCTTTTACCTTCACTGACATCAGCGAGAGTTATTGCTTGTGTACCTGTCTGTCTAGGGATGTAGCTTGGAGAAGAGGATGGATTTCTTGTAGAAATGGCCAGATTTTTTTTCCGCATAGCAAGTATGTTGCTGTCAGTGTTCATTGAGATTTCATCACCATTTTGCTTTGTTTCAGGACACTAGTAGGAGATATGAAAACAAAGCTGGAAGTTTCATTACTGGAATAGATGTGACATCCAAGGTAATTTTTGTGTTATCGTTCTTCAACATATTCTAATTATTGCTACTGGAAAGGAGAAAACATTTTATTTATTTCTTCTCCAGCATGCTCAGAAACTTAGCCTCATGTTCAGATAGCTGGCATTTTTCAACAACAAGGGAATTCTCCTTTTGTTGGTTGTGGCCTGCATCAGGACCTGATATCTCTTGTAAACTGTGAAAATTAGCATTTTTAAGTTACAAAAATTTGTGTGCCAAAACCTGAAAATATTTCTATTGAAATTGCCTTGGTGCCACTCGATATTGCAAAACAAAGCCCCTTGAGACAAGTCAGTTGTGGGTTTTCCTTTTAGGTGAGTGACAGAAGGAAGAACAAGTGCTTGGCAGGAAAATCTAGTTTCATTGCCCCCTATCTTCCAAAGGCATCTTATTGTTTAATTATTTAAGACATAGTTTAAAGAATGTGAATAGCTGTTGCATTTAAATAACTTAAAGTTACATAATTCTGTGGAACTTAATCCTACAGCTCATTTCTGTACATTTAATACCGACTTGGCTGTTGTTTCATATAGTACAATTGACCTCTATATCTAGCTTTTGGTAGTGGAGAAAAAGCATTTAGTCATATACTTTATAGCACTGATACAATTTTACATATTCTAACAAATATTAATCCCCACCACAACAGTGTGTTGACAAATGATGTGAATTCCCATTGTGCATTACTGAAGCTCAGAAGATTGTGCATGTGCCAAAAGGATTCCAGATGAAGGCTGAGAATCAGCTTTTTGGCTTCAATATATAGCTTGTGTGTATTGTAATTCGGTAAAGAATTTGAAGTTCCCCGAGTCAGGGAAAAGCTGTCATCTTTTGTTATGTTCTTTAATGATGCAACTCTGAAAAACTTTAAGAAATGTGGTCAAAGATGTTTTGGCAATCTTTAAAAACTAGTAAAAATCCCATGTTTATTTGGATATCATTGATTTCAGTTTTTGCTTAATCACAATTTGTGTTCCATATTTGACTTTTGTTAGTAAGGTCCAAAAATCTATAATGCTTCCTAATAAATGCTGTGGAATAAGGAGTTTCTCAGTCAGTTAAAAAAATTACACAAGATCCACATAAGCTGTTGCTCATGAGCTAGTTAAAAGCAGCTTGAACTGCCAGTCTCAATAAGTTCCCTATTGTCAGTGCTCCAGCTAGTATTGTTAAACTCATGCTCAGAGAGGCAAGGTTACGTTTTTGTATGTATTTAAAAAACAGATAGAGAAAAATCTCTGTAATCTTAAAAGATAAATTTTCCATGTGGTGGAAATGCTTGTTTTAAGAGAGCTTTTCTTGAGCACAGCCTCTGTACATTTGTTAGGAAGGAAAAGAAAATGAAGAAAATGTTACTGTTCCATCATGGAGTCTGAGCATTGTCTGACATACCGTGTTTTCCATGCATCTTGTTTCCCATTATGTTGCTGGACGCACATTAAAACGAGTATGTGGCACAGAAATGTTTTAGTGAATTATTTCTACATTCTGAAATTTACAGGTCTCTTCAGAATTAATAGAATTATTAATATAGATTTTTGCTGTCTGGTAGATTTTATTTTAAATATCTGGTCCTTTGGTGCAACTTGTTGGGAATGCTGCTGTGATTCCTGTTTTGACTGCATTGTTTGGCATTTCGCAGGAAGCAATTGAGAAAAAGGAACAAAGAGCAAAACGCTTTCATTTTCGAGCTGAAGTGAATCTCGCCCAAAGGAATGTGGCGCTGGATCGGGACATGATGAAGAAAGGTACGAGTTTATCCAATAGACAAGAAGAAAAGATCCCTTTGTTTACTTCCTCATAGTTCCTATTTACCCTATAATATTTCCTGCATCCCCAGAGGTTTTCCCAGTTCATTGCCAAAAGAAATCACTTTGAGTTATGTTTTTTCACATTTTTGTTTTAATGTCATTAAACTACTTGACGGTTATTTTGTTCCTCGTTTTACCAATCCCAGAAAGAAGAAAACATTTTTTGTTTACCTTATTTACTGTTAGGCAGTGGCACCTAGTGCTACATGTCCAAGATTCATCTTCTGGATCAGTGCTGGTTTAAGAATCTTCAAATTCATTGAAAAGACCTTGGTCACTGTTTGTGTACGAGTGGGGGACTCTGTGTCCCATGCACAATGAGATCAGGTTCTGTGCTGTACGCACAATGACGCTGGACTAATTGCGCATGTGCTCTTAGGTGGCAAGCTGGGCATCTTGGAATATAAGCAAATCAGCTGGGAGATGTGTGCACAACAGATTGGTGCTTTTGGCATTCAGTTAGTTCTCAAGGCTTTTTTTTTTTCCCAACTGGCAGCTTGGACCCGCTAAGCCGCGGCTTGTAGCAGCTCTCCATCAGATGATACAAGTGGAAGTGCTTTGTACACATCCTGGTCACAGGCCTCATTAGTATTCTGGCTCTTCAGTATTTAATGGTAGTACTTTGGCCGCAGTAAAAAAAAAAATATGTTTTTAAGGCAGTTAGATTGTTATGCAGTACCTGCATCTACCAATGCTTGTAATGTTACACTGCTTTTTAATTCTCAATTTATTAAAGTTTTACATTGTGGAATAAAAATTCAAGTTATGGTGTTTTAGAATGGTGTACATCATACTTTGCTTTAATTAGCTTCCCTTTAGCTACTCTAAAACGTTTGCTTTATAAACCCATATGTTACTAATATAAAAGCTTGTTTTATAGAAATGAGTGCCAGTTTTGTATCTCTTCCTCTTCACAGCAATTCCTAAAGTGAGACTGGACACAATTTACATTTGTGGGGTGGATGAGATGAGTACCCAGGACATCTTTGCCTATTTCAAAGAGTATCCTCCTGCTCATATTGAGTGGTTAGATGACACATCATGTAAGTAAATGGAGTCTTTTGTCTGTAATTCTTACTCTTTTTTTAACATCGGTTATGGCTGTACTTCAGATGTCTTAGTGGCTTTCAAAGTAATTGATTTTTGTCTGTCTCAGTTTCCCTGTCATTTGCATTAATCAAAAGAATTGTAGAAGAAAAGAATTAATAGCATATGGTGAAAATCACACGCACTGTCTGGTCGAGTATTTATTATTGAAAAGAGATAGCACAGAATAACTTTCAGATCTCTTAAGTGTGGGGGGGAGGTCTAAAATTTTGTGCTGCTTACATCTTGAGACAAATAGTGTATCTGCTTATGAGTGTCACAAGATGACGTTCTGAGTGAAGATTATTGAGCTGTGTGCAGTTAGGCAGGTTGGTATGGTTTTGTGCTGCGAAGGAGCAGACTTGTTGCCATATTTGTTTAGTGCATTCTTAGGGAGAAATTAGTGGGTGGAAGAAGGTAGCAGCTGAATGTGATTTACATAGATTGGAAAAGGAATGTAAATTCACATTACAGGGGCTGTTTCGGGGCGTATGCATGCAGTGAGATTGCCAAAAAGATAGAAGGTTGTTGACAGTCATGCTTTCTTCAGTGATATTAATGAGTGTACAAGACCTGTTTGCTACAGTTGGGCGCTGGATGATGGAACTGGAAAGCCCTGAGACTGTCATGTGGCTAGAAGTACTGTAACTGAAATCACAGGAAAAAGAAGTAGGAGCCAGTGCAGGTTTTCCAATTGATTGGAACTGCTGGAAACTGGTTTCCTGACAAGCAGGACTGAGACCTGAGAATTAGTATCATGGTTCCCTGGAATGACCCTGAAGGAATTATGTTCGAGTGCCAGACAAAAGATACGGTATGCTACAAAATATTGGTAACCTTGATGTCACCGTGTATGATGGCTTGATATGCTGCCACAAGGTGACAAAATGTGAAACGCAATGAGCCCTGGGCGGACAATTGCAGTGAAGAGCTGCTAGATGAACCTGCAGTGATGCATAAGATATACAGAGTTAAGCTGTGCACTTGCTCTGAGGCTGAGGCTACGTTTCTAAGGCTGTCTGATTATCCTTTTTCTTAAATGTTACATGTGTCAATTTAGTGTGGAACCAGAGTGAACTTGCAGTGCAAAAATGCAGACTTTAGAGTTGTAACGGTACTTTACCCAATTATGGTTAAAACACATCTTTTTTTTTTTTTAGTGGTTAATTTTCATGCTGCATCTGAGTTAGTATGCCAACTATGCTTGGTGAAAATTCCAAGAAAAAGCATTCTTTTCAGCATAAATTTGCATCACAGCATGGTAAAAATTTTAATATTCCCAACTGAATTACATCTCAAGGTGTCTTAGGGCAAAGGTGAATTTAGACAGTGTTCTGTGTTTCAAACTTATGAACATAAAATGATAAAGGCTGTGAAAATTTGGAAATGTGAAGAGCAGGTAGGCATACAAAGATGAAAAGTTATTAGCCAGTCATATCTGGGTGTTTTTCACCTTGTAAATCTTGTCTGTTCAAGTAATTTAAGAGAGAATCTTTTATTTTGGGACGCTATAGTTTTCTTCATAGCTGAATACACTCTGCTTAACAGCACAGCATTAAATTATGTTTATTGCTGTATTTGCACTGAATGCATTCGTGCAGAAAGCTTTTGTTCAAGATCTGTTTCTAAGCAGTTTTAGCTCGTTCAATTTTGGCATCTATAAAATGCTTTTAATTGGCCTAATAAGTTATATTTAGGTACCATCTGCTGATACTTAGGGCATGTATGAGGCATGTACTGAATCATATTGTTAACCTGTGTACACTATAATCTGTGCTTGAGCAGTCTCTCCTATTTTCCCCTGTTTTCCTGCTTTTTGGGAAAGATTAACAGAATTTTGCAATGAGGTCCAAGGTTCTGTTAAATTGCCAAAGGGAAAAAAGTCAAGGTGGTTTCTTTTTTTTTCTTCCCCCCCCTTAATTGCATTTGTGTGCTAACACGTTTATGAAATACTGACCCTGATTCAATATTCTAATTTGCTGTGCTCAGAAAGCAGTCTCTAATATATATGGTTGCCCATTTCAGTGTTTTTGGTTTTGATCAGTTGTTGTATGTGTTTGTTGTCATGTGATGAACGCTGTGGATCCTCCAGTTTATCAAGTGTGTTTAAGAACATGACTTCCTCTGCAAGAGGTGTATCTGATTACTTCTTTGTCATGTCATTATATAAGAGCATTTCCGAACTTTTGTTCGTAATTTCTCTCCAGTAAGGCAGTGTATGTGACTGCTTGATTATACAAACTGTGTTTTGTTTTTGTGTGTGTTTGTATATGTCATAGGTAATGTGGTCTGGCTTGATGAAGTAACAGCAACACGGGCTCTAATAAATATGAGTTCCTTGCCTGATCAGGAGAAAACAAAAAGCAGAGAAAACAATGAAGAGAAGACAACTGAAAAAACCAAGAAAGGTAGATTGAGATATGCATATATAGACATCATTTAGTTAAATCAATGAAACTTTAAACTTGTGCTTGGGTACTGCATAATCTAAATTACTGAAGGAGCTTCTATCGTACAGTTTCAGGTAAATGTATTCTGCCACTTTAAAAAAGGCTTTCATCTTGGAAACCTTTTGAAGAAGCTGCTTCTTAAAAGGTGGGTTGGAGCTAGACCAAAAGCAGTAATTCAGTCGATACCGAACATGTTAGATGCAGGGTCATATTCAGATATGATATTTACAGTGGTACATGTTGCACAGAAATAAATCTGTGTGATGTGTGTACAAAGGCAGTAAAAGGATGGATTCTAAGTGTGGAAAAAGCAGGTGAAAGAAAATGTCCTATTTTTGAAATACCACAGTTAATTCCTTTCTTGACACACCACCATCCTTTAAGTATATTGTTCACGCCGATGTGACTGTACCGCTTCACCACTGTGTATATCATCTCTAAATTTGGCCGCGTTACTTTCAAGAAAGAAGCACACTAAAAGGTCAGTTAAAAGCATAAAAGGGCAAAGCAGTGAAAGTACACCTTAATGTTGTGATAAATCTGGTAACTGAATGGCTTAATTGTAAATTTATTTTACTTTTAGGGGTGTAAATTAGAAATCAGGCTTTTGCTACCTCAGGACTGTTTTGCTGTTAGGCTGGTGTGATAAATTGCTGTGGTTCAAAGTTCTGTAGCACACAGTCCAAAGCAGAGAGAAATGTTGTATTCATTAACTCTTCCATAGGTTTTGCTTAAACAATGCTATATGAACAAAATGCAAGTAGCCACTCTCTCTATTAGATATTTGCAGTGCTGCCAAAAGCCTTTCTAGAAAGTTTGGGGTTTAGGGCTTTGTTAAACTTGTGGATCCTTCTAACTCATCGCCTTTTCTTCTTGTTGCTTTTCTCCACAATGCAGTGGCTCCTCAACCATCCATGTGACTTTAAATTTTGGGCAAATGTTGATAATGCTTCAAGTAAGACTTGTTATGAAGTTTTTGGAGATTAGTGACTGTCTTGTTTAAATGGAGCAGAAATATATGTATTTAATCTTGTTGGCTACAAATTACTTATTACGTCATCATTACACCACATCTCAAAATAAAAACTGTCATCTAAATTACTCTTACATAAACTTATTCACTTGTTCATCTGGAAAAATGGGATATTAGATAAAGTACAAACTGCTCAGTTACATCTTAAGGTGTGAGATGCATACAGATATACTGGAGTAATCTGGTTTAGTTGCATTCCTTTTTTATATAGGAATTTGAGGGCTATTTAGACATGTAGGGAGGCAAGAGACTAGTCTTTACTGTGAGAAGTGTGAGAAGCTTATCATTTGGGGGGGGAGGGGGGGGGAAGTGCTTGAATGCTGTCCCTGATGGAACTTAATTATTCAGGTTTGAATTTGGCTAATTTGTTGACCTAAATTCTCTCTTTGGTTTCAGTTTGGTTAATTGTGCCTTATTCTTTTCTTTGAACTTGGGTGGTATGTTTTCAGGATCTTTTGAACATCTGCTGCTCTCTATTATAAGTCTTCAAGTCCATTGTTGGATTACCTTAAGATAAGGAACTCTGAAATATAAAAGAGTTTGGTTGGGGTTTTTTTTTTAAGTCTTATGTCTATGAAGTACTTTGAGATCTTTGCAAATGATATTGGTGTATGTATATAGCTGTCCATATTTGCTACAAGTTTATTTGTGTGGACTGTTTGGAAAAAAAAAATAAATTTCCGATATCAATTTTCTTACACTGAGCTAAAAAGAACCCTGAAAAATCTACATCATCTCACAATTTTATTAGTGCTGAAAGCACACACTCTTCTGTTAGTTATTTCACTTTGAAATTAAGTCACTAAGGTTTTTTTTTCCTTCTGCGCTCTCTCAGAAATTTCTAAGCTTTTCAATAATAACCTGTTTTACATTGTTAGTATTGGATACTTGTAGGTACTTGCAGCATTTTTAAGGGAGGCTGAAGGAAATAGGCTTTTATATGCCTTTTACAGTCTTGGCCTTGCTGATCTCTGTCATAGCCTGAAATGCAGTGCAATTTCACTTGCTTTCAAAGAATTAAATTAATAATCCACGTGTGCTGCTGCAGGCAGTTATCTGCACAGGGGCTGTCTAGTTAATGTTACTCTGTGCTCATGCATGCTTCAAATTTCTGTAGACATTTACTGTTTTGATTATTCTCTAGGCTGCACAGAAGAAAGGATAACACCTTCAGTTTGATTTCAGAGAATGTAGGTAATAATAATCAAATGTGACTGACACACTAACATGGAGGTTATTTTTTTTCTCAATTATTTTCCTTCTTAGAAAAACAGGATGAAAGTTCTGATGATGAGACAGAAGAAGGCGAGGTTGAGGATGACAATCCAAGTGACGTTGAGGTGAGTACAGAAGGAAAGTGAAAACACTATTATGGAAGTCTTGCTCTGACTGGTGTAAAGTCTTCATAGCATTATAGTTTCAATCATATATATTTGTAATTCACAATTTAATTATCAAAGTAAATTAGGTGGGGAAATGACAGGAAGTGCAGGTATGCTGTTAGTGAGAATAGCTATGTAAGAGTGTTCCGTGAAAGTAGATTTTGAGAAGTGGTAGGGCATCCAGCACGTAAGAGCTAGACTGGCTGCTCTGTTCTGAGAGGGGGCAAAAAAAGAGCAATAATGGATGGCAACGGCCTTTCAGCAGTGAAGGCAGTGCTTAGAGACAAATAGGATTTAGGCTGTCCATAGATATGTGTGGGAATCAGCATACACATTGATGTTTTGTAAGTAATTTAATCTTCACTGGCTGAATATATAATAGGTGTGATTAGTAGTTTTGTTAGGAATGGCTCAGTGAACACTCATACATCATGGAAGTCTGAATTTTAGTTTCTATAAAGCAGATATAAATGAAAAAAAAAGTGCCTTTTAGTCATTGTGTGAGGGCATGAGAACCTGTTAGTAAACCAATTTAGATATGAAACAAAAATCAAGTAGTTGTTTTTCTGTGTCCAAGTTGTGCTATTTATTTTCTGCAGTTCAGTCAGTAGTGTAGTGTCATTTGAAAATTATTAGATTTAATAATCTGAGATAATGTTATGAAGCAAGAGAAGGAAATATTTTAAATCTTCAGCGCAAATTACTTTAAAAATTGACATTAATTTGTCAAGAAAAAAGCAGACTTCATTTGAACATAATTTGAAAAGTAACTTTCTTATTAATCAGTTGATTGCTTCTCTGTAAGCAATCCATTTTCGTTCAACGGTAATTTTATTTTTGAGTCCAAAATACCTTTTTTGCCCCCCAAAGTTGGATGCCCTCTCCCAGGTAGAAGAGGATTCTCTCCTGCGTAATGATCTTCGCCCTGCCAATAAACTGGCTAAAGGAAACAAGCTATTCATGAGATTTGCTACTAAAGGTAAATGAACAGCTTAACAAGCATAATGAATTAATTGCTTGTTGTAGTTTTTATTTGTTGACTAATTAATGACTCAAAGTACCTAATTTTTATTTGCAAAACTGTTAGGTTTTTTTGCTAATCATTAGATATTAAGATTTTGCAATAAATCCACATTTAATGTGTGAATTAAATCCAGTTCAAGTTGTATGAGAATTATTGTACATAAAAATTTTATCTTGGGCTCAGGGCATTCTTCCCAATACCATAGAATAGGGTTTATGATGCCCTCCACAGAGGTAAATTTCATGTTTTATAAATAAAAAAATCATTTGAGATGATGATGAGGTATTAGTGGAAATTACTGCTAAATACAGTTGAGATATTAAATGATATTTATGAGTGAAATGAAAATCCGTATAATTTCTGGGCCATGTGGGAAGTGCCACATCCACAAAGAACAGAAAGGTCATGAATAAGGTAAGTATAGCCTCCAGCAGTTACAGGGGGATGTGATGCTCTGTTAAGCTGATGTGTCGAAACTCAGTCTCCCTAGAATTAAGTTTCTAGACACAAATAAAACTGTGGTGGTAGGAGAAATTTCAGAGGCGTCAGCAAAATTGTATCCTTCGTGAAGGAGATTGAAGTAATACTGATCTGTAAGACATACTCAGTCTTACTTTCACTCTCTGTGCCTTTGACTGGATGGTTATTTATTTTTATGCTAGTGTTGTAAGATATATTCTAAGAGGGAACTATTCCTTTATGTTTTTTTCAGACGACAAAAAAGAGCTGGGAGCTGCAAGGCGAAGCCAGTACTACATGAAATACGGCAACCCGAATTATGGAGGCATGAAGGGGATTCTTAGCAATTCTTGGTGAGTATTAGATAGAGGAATTGAAATGTTTTAGGCAATTGAACGAGATGGTCTAAAACTGGTTTAAATCGTGGATTTTCTTTTCAGTTTGTGTGGAAATGTGTAAATAATGTTTTTGCAATGTGTCTATGAATTTGCAAGGGGAGTATTTTCTCATGAAAATAATGAATGTTTGTATACAAAACATTTAGAACAGATCTCTGACATAAATGTATGTCTGCTGTTAAAGCGAGCGATAATTGCATATGCTCAGTCCAGGCCTGAATATGGCTTGTTCATTATGCCTTTTCTGTGACAGGAATGTCATTCTTTTTATGGTGTTTCAGGAAACGAAGATACCATTCACGTCGAATCCATCGGGATGTGATAAAGAAAAGGACGCTTATTGGGGATGATGTTGGCTTGACGACTCCTTATAAACATCGTCATTCAGGTAACTGATGACAATACCTGGACCCTGTAGGAACACAATTGGGAGATGCAGCACTGGAAAGGACCTTAAACAATGCCTCATCTAATCCCCTGCGGTGCATGAAAGTGAAGTGTCTTTTAAAAAAAAAGTCTATAACTAAATCACACTTAAAGAGTTTGCAGAGAACAACTGATGCAGAAGTTTCATGCTGCTCCTTGGCTTACCAAAATAGCTGCTACTTTTTATGTGATGTTTTTCTTTTACAAATTTAGGACACGGGGGCTATAGCATCAAGGGAAAAAAGAAGGAATAGCTTCTTTAAACTTCTTGACAATTTGTCCTACTTGCTATGTCCATTCTTCTGTTCTATGAAAAAGCCAGCTCTAGATGTAGAACAATAAAGATTAGAAAATTCTATTAATTAGGCTTGAATATCTTCATCTGCTCCCTAAGGTAGGGGGTGTGCATTAGAAAAATAATTGGTGTAAAAATCTTTGACGTGAGACAAGTACAGTGTCAAAGTTTCATGAGTGGCCTGTTAAAAATATAGCAATGGATGTAGGAAATCTCATTGAAGATTTTGCATGTTGATAATGTACTGCTTTCTAAAAACATGCTTGCGCACTGCTGATGACTAAATTTAAATTTTTTATTTATATTTAAATCAGTATATGTGATAAATTCATATTAATGATACTTTCTTTTTGGCATTACTGCATACAGGACTTGAAAGGGTTGTTGCGGAGCCAGCTGTTGTCACATGAAGCCCTGCAAGATCATAGGAATTGTTATGCTTAGTTCAGGAAGTACGAACTACACCTACTACAAGAGGCAGTTGTATTTTATATATTCACCCCAGCTTTATGCTTCAGCAGGCTTCTGAGATAATGAACACCATGGACCATTTTCATCTCTTGACAATTTTCTTCCACTGAGACTATTCTGTAATACAGGTTCCACTTACAATATTTTGCAAAATATTCGCTCTCTGTAGCCTCAGAGAACTACAATGACTCATTTGTAGTGGATCATTAATTACAGTGATTTTTTTTTTCATTTTTTTGCATAAAACCTTTTGCATAAGGTTTTAAGGTACCTTATATGAATGATAAACTTCAGTTTATTAGAATTGGTTTGTTTTGCTACAGGCTTAATAAATGTTCCTGAAGAGCCTATTGAGGAGGAAGAGGAGGAGGAAGAAGATCAGGATATGGATGAAGATGATAGAGTTGTGGTAGAGTACCGTGATGAACTGCAAGCTTTCAAACAGTCCCGAGACCGCAGCGCAGCAAGACGATCAAGTGCTAGTGCATCTGATTCTGATGAAATGGACTATGATCTTGAACTGAAGATGATATCAACACCCTCTCCCAAAAAGAGCATGAAAATGACAATGTATGCAGATGAGGTGGAATCGCAACTGAAAAATATTAGGTAAAAGTTTTTTATTCTTTAAAAGTATCGGTGAAAAGGCATTCTAAATTTTAATTAGTGGCAGAGCTGTCAAAGCTTAAAGACAAACTGTTGAAGCTACTTTTTCAATTAACATAATTTTGTAGTAGATGTTTTAAAAAGAAATACAAAACACAGAAAACACTGATACAGGCTTTTAATTACAAATAACATTTTAAAAATATAGCTTCCTTTGCAGGTTTCTGTAACCCTGATTATTGATAATAATGGGGCTCAAAGTGGAATCAATGTATGCAAGCAGGCACAACTAACTTCTTGCCCTTCATATCTAGCTAGGCCGGGGAGAAATAACTCCTCTTTCTCTTCTCCCTTTACCCCTTCCTTTTTCTTCAGAAAGAAGAATAACCCTTAAGTGTTGATGACAAAAAGGAATTTACATTCATTATGGATATAGTAACCAAAATTGCATATATTGTAGATTATTAAAATAACTTTAATATGCGTCCCTTCAAGAGTATGATTATACTTCATTATAATGTCAGTTCTAACAATTTTAAGGTTGCTTATCTGGTCTGAATTTTGACCCAGAGACACAGCCTTAAAGAGACAAAGTCAGTACCTGCCTTGAAATGGATACGGAGGTATTCACGTGGTTATTGCTAAGCTTAGGATTCTGACTGGAACACATGCTCTTCTAACTAATGCTTTTACCTTTATTTCTCAGTAGAGAAGTCCTGATATTGCTGTTTTCTATGATGTAATTGTATGTACAAGAGGACATAAGAACTATACTAGATTTCATTTCATTTAAGGGACGTTAAACCTATCAAATTTTTTTTAGGAATTCCATGCGAGCAGATAGCATAGCAACCAGTAACATCAAAAATCGGATTGGCAGTAAAGGATCATCAGAGAAAGTTGCAGATGTAAGACTACTGTTAGAAGAAAAACGTCAGAATAATATTGGGCCACGTCAGCCAAACAGCACTGTAAAATCAGGTAATTTTAAACTCTTATGTTGTGCAGAACTGCGACTGGCTCATTAAAATGGATATATTCACTTCACAACTGTGCTCCACTGCAACTAACAAACCCGGGGGAATTTTGTTCAGCAGCAGTTTCTGCATCCATACAGTTAATTTTTCCTCACTAAGAGACCGAGTTGGGGATCGCTTTGGGGAAAAATGAAGTGCGTTTGAGTGAAAGAGTGACGTTTATTTTTATCCAATTTACTTGCCTGTTTTTATTTCCCCCACTTTGTCTTTTTTGATTTCCTCTCTCCTTGAGGCAGAGTTTCTGTATGACTCTGAGAAACATAGCATGTGGGGGAGCTCATGCACAAAATGAAACGTGAAACACTAGCTACATACATGAAAGAACATGCATTACATGAATATGGATGTATTTTTCAATTGGCAGGGTGTATTTTTGGGCTTAATTGACTTTTTTGCCTCAGGTATGTGTAATTTCAGCTACTTTTGACAATACATAGTATCCAGAGGGTTATCTGACTGATAAGTGAAAAATACTCTTTTGTATCAATGTAATGTAGAAGTTATGTTGATTTATTTTACCCTTCCTGCACATTTTGGGTCTCTGACAAGTTGGCACACATATCCTATACCTTTTCCTTTCTGTTTTTGTTTGAAACCTCTTTAAGACTAGGAATATCTAGCTAAACCAGGCAAACTTCAGAATTGAAGACTCAGATCGTGGGTTAAGTATCAATATATTTAGCATTCTTATATTCTGTTTTTTATTTTATTCTGCAAAATATCAAGCAGTACTAGAATTCTAAAGCAAGGTATCTGTTATCCAGAAAGAATCGTTGAAGGCATACCAATTTTTGTATAATCATACCTCATGCTGGATTACATACACACTGTGTTGCTAGAACAGAAATGCAGCAAGCCATGGTGTAGTGTACTTTTCCGAACTTCTGGACATAGCACAACCAGAAAACATCTAATGCCAAATTTATTGCCAAAAAAACCCTAAACAACTGGATAAGTTTTATTGCAGACATTGCCAGGACTGAAATTTGGGTATGAAAGATTTAATGAAACATCTACAGAAAAGATAAAAACAGAGAATCTGTTTCAAGTTCTTCAAGTTGTGCAACAAGGATAAAATTAGCTGGCAGAGCTAAAGTAAATGCATCATGATTTTTATAATTTTAATCACTGAAAATATCCCTAGATGTGCGGCAAAGACTGGGAAAAAGACCACATTCTCCAGAAATTAAGCCTCCAAGTAGTACTTCTGCTCCTCGTCGAGAACCAATATCAGATGTACACAGCCGGTTAGGAATCCCCAAACAAGATGTAAAAGGCCTCTACTCTGATACCAGAGAGAAGAAATCAGGTTAGTTTTATGCAGAAAATGTAATATTACAATCCCTTTGATTTTAGAGTATAAGAGAAATTTCAGCAGAAAATCATGAAGCATGTTCAGGTGAGTGAAATTAAAGATGAATTTGCAAATGTTTGTTCAGAGCTTTGAAATGTAAATACACGTAGGTAGGTTGAGCTGAGTATTTTTATAAGCAATATTTTTATATAGTTATGCTTAGAAGTAGAGGACTACTTTTAAACCGTGGTGAAAACAGGGCATGTAATGTGTAATGGATGCAATGGCACTTCAGACCCGTGTGTAGCATTCTCTGTAAATGGGAGACAGTGAACGGGACTGCACTGAGCCTCCCATATTAATTTCAACTACTGCTTCAAAGCATAGTAAGTTCCATGCCAAACGTTACAGTGGGAGGAGTACGAGGAGCTTAAAGAGATGCAGTGACTTTAAGACCAGGTTCCTCAGACTTCCTCCAGAATTACTCTTAGTCCTGCCTGTTTTTTTAAAAAATGTTTGTTTTTCATCTGATTAGGTAATTTATGGACCCGATTAGGGTCTGCTCCGAAGACACAAGAAAAGACTTCAGATAAACCTGAAAACTCTGTGGCATCTCCAGAGGAAGATGATTCAGAGCTCCAGCGGGTTTGGGGTGCTCTCATTAAGGAAAAAGAACAGTCTCGGCAAAAAAAGAGTCGATTGGATAATTTACCATCTCTACAAATTGAAATCAGCCGAGAAAGCAGTTCTGGATCAGACACTGAATCATGATTGTTTTTACATTCTGATCCTCAAGATTGTGACTCTGCAGTGTGGCAAGATTTCCTTTGCCCAAAAGCTGGACACTGGCAAAGACTCTGCAGTGAAGGTTCCAGAAATGTCTCTGTTCCTTTTATACAAAAATAGAGATGCGTATACCACTTGAAACCTAAAGCAGTCACTTTTGTCTGGAGTCTGTGGTTGGCCCTGTGCTACATAGGGCATTGTCATATATGTTTATTACAACAAACCTGTAGTTAATTCTAGCAAAACACTTTTCCCCAAGCTTTGAACTTAAAAGAAGAGGCAGAAATGCTCTGTATTTTTAAGACGACCTTTTTGTTCTTAATATTTTTAACATGGAGCCTCTTAACAAAATATTTTACACAGTTCATCCAAAGAACAGGGCATTTTGTAATCAACATCATTGCCTTGCCCTTCTGGCTCTTACCAGCACCTTTCCTTTCCTCTTGAAGTAATAACAATAATGCTTCCTGGGTAGGCAGCCAGCAAGGATAAAGCATGAAGGGACTATGACGTTCCCTTCTTCCAAAATACTGAATGTAAATCTAAGTTAAACGTTTTAGTACAGTGAAATTTCACGTAGTATTCAAGTAGCATCACTGCTCTCAAGGAATTCTGCTCATTTATTTTGGAGATTATTCTGCTGTAGTAGGATTGAGATGTTCAAGACTGCAAAGTTGGATGTTTGAGAATGGTGTAAATTCCCAAGGGTTTAATTTTTTTTCTTTTTTGTTACATGACGAAAAATTCTATTTCTTTCATTTTATCTGTATTATGTTTTGAAGAAATCTAACAATTTAAAAACATACATTTTTATATTTGTGAGAATTTTCCCGTTGGCCACGGTGAAAGCTATAGTGGTGTTTTCCTATGTGCTGTTTAACTATATATATATAACTAAAAGAGAAAAGGAAAACTATAGGATCATTGTCTCATGTCAATATTTTTGAATGTTCTTACTGTATAGTACATGTGGATGTGCACATGGTTGACTTGTTACATTCAGCTTTTTTACCTGCATACCCTCTCTAGGTAGGAAAAAGGTTTGATCGGTGTACAACTGCAATTTTTTCTTGTTGCCTATGGCATTTATTTTGATTGCCAATAATTCTAAATAAGGAATAATGCTAGCACATCACATTCTGGTAAACAGAACAAGTAGCAAAAACATTGTCTGCTACATTTGGATAGTCTGAAAATTTGTTTGCATTGTCCCCGTTTCCTAGGTTCTGTCAGTCCAAAATGTCTATGGATATCTCTTCCCCTTTCTGCTTTTTAAGAAAATGTTTTCTCTTTTTTCCCGTCTTTTTGTACTAAGTTGAAGTAGGTTTGAGGCTTACAAAAGCAAGGGGTCTGCAATTAACTTTTCTTACTGCTTTATTATGTGTAAGAATAGCAGCATGTAAAACTAAAGGTAAAATGAAAGGTACAGTGACTAGAAGGGTAATCTGGGGACTGACTGGGCTTCAAGCCTTATTATTTCTTTGTTTTGTGACACTCATCCTTGATTTTATATTTAATTATGGAATATATAAATGTCTCATAAAAGTACTGTTGGGAGTAAAGGACTGCAATGTCTGATCACTGTAGTAATTCATTTTAACGTGTGCTTTCATTAATACCCCTTCCGAAGCTTTCAAATAGAATCATACCCATACCGTACCCATTTCTCAACATCCTGATAAAATTTATTTAGCCAGTGTCTTTTTGCCAGTAAACCTTTGTGTTGTGTTACTGCTTTGAATCTGTTATGACTTTTCCTTTTCCTGAAGGAGATGGCAGATACGAATCATGCACCGGGTTTATGAACACAGGCTTCTGCGTTGTTGTGAACCTTTGCATGTTTTTAAGCTCAGCAGCTGGTTGTGCGTTACTGTTAATGTTGCTGATAACCACTGTGTTCCCATGTAAATATTCATAACTTGAGCCTGGTGAGGGACAGACTAACTTGTATGAAGGGCAGAATGGGAATAGAGAAGCTCTGCAACTGAGATCAAAGATCTGAACTAATGGGTGTGTGAAATCAAGAAAAGCGAGGTAGGCAAAGGTGTGTGTTCGAGGAAGAGGAGCCATTAACACTGGTTCTGTCTTCCAGATAGTCATAAATACGCCTTACAAATGCCTCCACGTTAGTCAGATCTGTTGTGTTTATGGTTTGGGGGGAGGGTTATGCGTGTTAATGAGACCGTGGTAGCTTAGCTGCAAGAAAAATACAGATTTACTGTTGAAAGGCCCTATAGAGAGTTTTCTTGGTAATTGAATGTTTGCCTGGCTTTGCCGTGGGATGATGTACAGAGAAGCCTTGAGAAGTGCTTGCTGGTATCAGGTCTACCTTTGGTCTTCCTTAGTTACCTCAACATGGACTGCTGAGTTTTGATAATTGAAAATGAGCACAGAATCTTCAATGAATGTGCTTTCCTCAACATGGTTAACTTGAATCTGTTTGACCTAGAGGGAGATTGCATAGAGAATTTTGTTCAAAGTCCCTTTCTTGTTGTGGTCAGCTGTTTTGCTCTTAAGTAATGTGTTCTTGGTCTTTCACTGAACTCCCAGATATTAGTGTATTCCATGTTACACAAACTACAATTTCAGCGTAAGGAGGAAAATTAAGTAATTAGAATTCTTTGCCTAATAAAAAGAATGCAAGACCTACAAAGGTCACCTTCGAGGAATTTAATGTAGAATTTAATGTTCTGATACTGAGAAGTGCAACCTGTGTGTTTTACTGAAATGAACTTACGTTGAAAATTGCAAGAAGTTCGGCGTTGACTTTTGCTGGAGGAGCTGTGCCTCAGAGGAAAGAATGGTTCTGAATTTTAGGTGACTCTATAGGACCACACTAGTCCTCCTCTTAGGAAGTTTTTGCTGTTTTAAAAAGCTGTATTTTTTGGCAAGTGTGAAAGCAGTGGTGGTGGGGACTCTANTCTTAGGAAGTTTTTGCTGTTTTAAAAAGCTGTATTTTTTGGCAAGTGCTTCAGGTGGCTGTTGTGCAAAAGCAGTGGTGGTGGGGACTCTGGGCACGCGGCCTCGGTGGCCAGGGCTGCTTTTGTGGGGGGAGGCGATAGCCACACAGGGACAAGGAAAGCCCAAACCCCCTTATTTTCAGTTCAAGCTGACGTTATAATGTGAAAATAATGAAACGGGGTCTCACCGCCCAGCCGGGCTGGGAGAAGCCCCCGGGCTCGCCTCCCTGCCAGCCCGCGCTGCAGGAAATGGACGCCTCCGCCCACCCCCGCTTTGCGGGAGCAGTGGCACGGCCCACCCGCCTCCCCCTTCGCAGCGGAGTGGTACGTCCCAAACCTTTATAAGCGGCCGCCGCCACTCTTCCCGCCCTTTCTTCCTGCGTGCTTGGCGGAGGGTGAGCTGCACCGGCGGGGCGGGTTGAGCATTGGGGAAGGCGGGCGCGGGGGAGGCGGAGGACCGGCTTATCGTTTAGCGGGCTGAGCTAAGCCTCCTCCCCTCATCCTGGCAGTGGTGGGGTCCGCTGTGCCGCCAGGGCGGCTCGGGCTGGGCCCGACCATCCGCGGCAGCGAGGGGGGGGTGGTGGTGTGAGGGAGAACGGGCCGCCGTTGGTGACGTGCGGGGAGGGGTGTGGCCTCGGAGCACGCGGCGCCTGACTCCTTTTGTCCCCGCAGGTCGGCCATGGGGGCGGACGGCGGCACCGGGCGCTGCCGGGACCCCGCCAGCGGGGCTGGAACGGCTCCCCGGTAGGTTAACGAGGGGTTGGGGTGTGCTCTGTGTGCGTATGTGTGAGGGAAAAGCCCCGCGGGCCGGGCGGTGCTGCGGGCGGCCGGCTCCCGGAGCTCGGGCTGAGGGCCCTGGGAGGGCGAAGCCTGGTGGCGTTCGGTTCCTTCCTCCTCAGGAGCCTCCCGGCTGCCCACAGGCTCCTCTCGCCGCTCACCGCGTCGCGTAGTGCCGGGGCAGGGCCCGGCCAGGCTCGGAGCGCCGCAGAGGCCTGTGGAGGTGACGCTTTTGTGGTTAGTGCTGGGCATCTGTATGCCTTCTATGGATTCTTTTTATGGCGGTATTTTTAGCCAGCAGCTCACTTTTATTTTGGTTGTTCGATGTGCCAGGCCCTTTCTGTGCCATGAACGTTACAACCTTTGAATTGGCGGTGTGGGGAATTTCAATTTAAAAACTGCTAAAAATGGTAAATGCAGTCTGGCAGACTTCTAAGTTTCCCGACTAAAAACAGTATAGAGGAGATAGGTGACTACTAAAAGCTCTGTTACAAATATTGTGGCAATTCATGGCATCAATGCAAACAGCTGCGGTAGAATTGCAAGGAGATTGTTGGTGAGATTCTGGTTTTGGTGGAGTTTTAGTTTTTTTTCCTCTGGATAAACTTACTTTATAGTTTTCTAAACCTACTGCTTAAGAGTATTCTAGTAACGCTTCTCTTGCTTTTTTTCCCCACAGCAGAAAGATGTCTTGACGTAAAGAGTGAGTTAATGTTTATTTTGTACTAAGCTGTGAAAAGTTGTTGAGAAGGTTCTAGGCTTTTGCTTTTATATGCTCTAAAGCAGTAAAATACAGTATATGATGTAAAGCAGTTAAATACAGAACTGTTAATCGAAAATAAACTGTAATAATTACATCTTAAAGCTAGTTAAAGAAATAAGAATGAATTAAAACTAGTTTTACGTACACCTTTTACAAACAAAATGAAAATGTACAGCTGTTGCTTCAGGATGATACAATTACTCTGTTTTAAGTAATCAAGTACAAAAGTTGTTGGCTGTTGATGATGATAACCCTGAATAGGAAGTGCCGTCAGATGCGAGAACTGACGATAACCTTCTTATTTGTCTGAAATACAGCTACGTGCATACACAGTTTGAGTTCTAGAAATTGGTCTTCTAGAACTAATCTAGAACTTACTTGCTTTCTGTGAAAAGTGCTCCTGTAATATCTAACATAGCTTCATGTCCATCTGTTTCACTTTATCTGCAGAGCCTGGTCTTTCCAGATAAATGTGACACAACTGGGACTCAGAGCAGGTCGCTCCTTGCAGATGGCCCTAAGGTGAAGGTAAGTGATAAATTTCACTGGACTACGTAGGGCTTTATACCAGGTGGAATCTAAATTGAGAATAAATGAGGCCTATAGGCTGCCAAAAACTTAAGAGGCTTATTTCATAGGTTCAAACTTTATAGCTTAAATCAATCTGCTTTCCCTCCTCTCTTCCTCGAAATTTAAAGCTTGATACTTATTTCCTGGTATATCTGTATTTAGCTGAAGCTTGCAGTTCTCATCTGCCACGTGCTGATTGTTACTCATGTCTACTAATTGATGTTGCAGCTCTTCACACGTCCCGTGGAAGGCAGTGAGACAGGAAGAGCAGGAAGTTCTTCCGGGTGAGTTTAATATTTGGTGTGCTGCTAGTTCATCGCGATGGTTTTTGGCTACAGCCTCAGAAACATTACCTAGTTGAGAACATTCTCATTGGCTGTGTTTCCATTTCTGTGTATTCTTAGCTCTAAAATTAATGGAAGTTCTAGGCAAAAAAATACTTGGACTAAAAATATGGACAGTAAATGTATAAGAGCAGCTGTCTTCTGTGCTGCAGTTTTGCTGACGGCGCTGTAGAGCAAAGGGATAATGGTTTTGCTTCTGCTAGAAATGTGTCAATTTACCTAAAGATATCATATGATGAAACTAACCAAAAATTGCTGGAATTACCGGCAGATTGACTGGTGGTGAGCAAAGGTTTTTCTGATGATATCTCTTATGTTAACAAATGGGTTAATATTTAGCGTTGAATGGTAACTTACCCATGTTGTTGTATTACAGGTGTTTATGCTGAAAATGTATGAGGAAGAAGGAATCCAATAAAACGTGCTCATGAGCTTGAAAACTAGTGTTTGTAAACACTACATATTTTTCTGCACTAAGATGTTAAGAAATGGTAACAGTTATAGTTTTGATTACACGTATATTAAAACTCTCTCAAAACCACCTCAACTGGGTCTGTTTTTTGTCTTTGCATTGAAAAATGACTTTTCATTACACAACACATTTTTAATAAATGTGCTGAGCGCTCCTATAATTTGCTATATAATACTATAAAGTGGATGTATACAGACTGCAGATAATGTAAATGGGTTTTAGTTGTGTAAGCATTCGATCTGGTGTTTGGTAATTTACTTGCTTTAAACAGTTGAAAGAAGCGATACTAATACTGCTGCTGTAATTACTGGAGAGATAAGGCCTTAAATACCCCTAACAGCAAGCAGAGCAAATGCGTCTGTTTCTGTAGCTTGTTCCAGGCTTGCTATTTCTTCATTATTTCGGCCTCGACCTTTTTTAAAATCTGCTACAGAGATGGCAGAATCTGTTCCTGCAGCAGTAGCATTCTAGCCAGTGTTCTGCATCTCTTCTAAATAATGGTCTAAAATTAATTGCCAGATGCGGAGAAAGGGAAGAGACTTGCAGTCTGTGACTTGTCAGCGTTCTTTAGTGTTGCTAGCAAGAGAAAAAATGGATGATTTTGTGATAGTGACTCAGATTGATCTACAGTAGAGGTTGATAAATAGAGTGTGGGGGAATCTTGGGGACCTAAAATGGAGATGCATAAATAAAAACAGCATCTGAGGCTAAACCTCCCAATTAGATTCATTATGTCAGTATAACTGGCAGGCTGTAACGCTTCAATCCTCTTTATATTTATAGGAGGTGTGGAATGTAAGATTCTCATCAAACCCAGAGTGATCGAGCATGTCCAGTGAGGCAGACTTTATGTGGATGTTGCTGGTTGTTTTGCCCACTTGGTGTCACCAAGTGAGTGATTTTAGTAGTCTTCCATAGTGTGTGCTTTTTGGAAAAGGTAAACATTATTAATAAACTTAATTCCTTGTGAGTGCCTGCTCATTCTGTACCAACAAGAACCAAGATAATGTTAACTACATATCCAAGTAGAAGATTTCTTGGTATCGCTTCTGAAAGTGATGAAACTTTCACCCAATTGGAAGTTTTCCAGAGGGGATTTGGCTAGGAAACAGCCATTCAGGACTGCTAATAAAACACCTTTCAGTCAAAAATAGTAGTTTATGTGATCAGTAATATTTTTACTGTAGTAATTTAGGGGAAGAGTTCTTGGTTGCCATAAAATAAAAAGCAGGACACAGCTTTGTCCAGGGATTGTAGTTCATAAACCCACTGTCACAGTGCGAGCTTGCTTATTTTCGTGATGGGACAAGGGAAAACGCAGTGGCAACAGTGGAACAGAAATGTTATTCTGGTCCTGGGTGACAGATGAGACTTCAGGGACTGCCCCTGCTGTGAGTGCACCTCCCTGTGCAGTGTAGGTAAAAATCCAAGTCTGTTTTCTTGATTTTTACCTTCTGACTCAATTACCTGAAAAAAAGTAAGCGCTACGGGTTGTTGCTGCCCATCTGGTGTCAGGGGTCAGCTTCCCTGTCCCTCGGCACGGGTGAGCCCTGATGTCTGTGGTTGTGAAACCACCACAACTGGTACGTACATCTGTGCTTGGGGCATAAATTGTGTGAAATGTGGGATTTCACTGTTTTCTCATTAAAAAGTCAGAGTTATGTACTTCAATCACGGAAGAACAGGTTTAACATTTTTCAGAGAAATGTCAAAACCCAAGAGAGTGCCTGATTCTATAATGTGCAGGTGAATTAATCTGGATTTTTCCTGGGAACGTTACTGTGATACATGCAGGGCTCAACATAAACGTTCAACCTGGGTAATGGAGTATGAAAAACTTGTTTGCAACTAATTTGTTTCTGTTTTATCTGAATGTGTATTTGAGCAGTATGAAGAACGGGTTGCTCCAATGTTTGTTAATTAAAATTTTAAAGTAGAGTTACATTCTGTTTCAAGTGTTTAATGAAACAAAATTCTTTGCCTGATTTTAAGAGCTTGTGTATTAGAACGTGTTGACAGAAGACATTTCTTAGCTGATATGATACGCATTGGAAATAAAAGTGGTTTTAAAGGTTTCAGAAGGAGCACAAGAAATCGGCCTTTTTTAAAATGAGGATCTGTACACCATTAATGATAACGAAGGTAAGTGTAGCCACATGCCCTCAGTAAATGGAGACAACTTGCCAAATATTTGCTTGGCTGTTTAATGTGCTGTTTAATTTGCTCAAGATAGGTTTGCTGCAACTTGTTTTTGTAATTGGTCTTTCTTTCTAGTATGTATCAGGATTATCTCATTAAAATAGGGAAGAATTGATTTGGGAATACTTGTGTAAACAGGAAACAGTTTATCTGGGTTTATTGAGGTTGCAAGTTGGTGGTGTCTATTATAGTTAATTATTCATGAGTTTCATTTTAGTATTACTTGGTTATTGTTTTCATCAAAAACAAAGTTCCTCAGCAGGGGATCCTCTAACAGGCTGGTTTTTGCTAAGAGGAATGAATGTTATTCCTATTAGAATATGGTGCCTTTAGGACAAAATACGTGTCCTAAACATATTACTATGATCTTACATGGGAGCATATATAATATTACTATTTATCTTACAGTGCTTGGAGGGAGGGGAAATAAAATAATTCTGTTTCAATTACATTTGGAGCGCATCAACTTTCCAGTGTTGGGGAATAAGCAACAGAAAAAAATCCTGATTTAAAAATACAATTAGTTTGGATTTTTCTAAACGTTTAAGAGAACAGTTGGCAAGAGTCCCTGGCACTTAACCACAGCCAACAACCATGGATAAATCTAAAATAGATGAAAGGATTAAAGTAGAAAGAAAAAAAGAGAGGAAAATAAGAATGGCTGAGTGCCAGTTTTTAGCAATAAGAGATGGCAATGTCATGTAGTAATTCATTTGTAAGAGAGAACACAGTGACTGCGTATTAGCCACGAAATACGTGCCGTGACTGCTGACCTGATGCAGAGTGGCTGCTCTGGGTAATGGTCTTCCAGTTTGTGTCTTCTCTACTGAGGTGGTGTAGAGGATGCCAACTGCAAAAAAATGACTTCTGTGATGTGACTATGCACTTAGTAGTAACTTGGCTCAAATCCTCAGGCTCCTTTTTATAGAGGGCACTAAAGAAGGTGGGAGGGGACTGATTTGGACCTCTGTTCAGGGAATTTGTCGTGTGGCTCTGGCAAGAGGCACAAACCGCGGGCAGCTCGTGGCAGGTCACGTTCGAGGTGGAATGGGTTAGAAGGGACCTCGTGCAAATGGTTTCCTTGCACATGCCAGGGAAAGTGCCGGTTTTGTCCTGCGTTCTTTCCAATGGTGCAGGAAAACGATGGAGGACAGGGAAGGGAGTGTGGTGTGGCTCGTGTCACCGCGGGGAGAGACGTTAACGCGGGGAAACGGCTGCCTTGCGAGAACTCCCCTTTTTGCAAATCACAAGCTTCACGTTTCATATAAATGCTGGTTATCGTCATTATTTCTTGATTAGCATTATAAAGCAATCATATCTACATCAGCATTAAAATAATCACTCATGCAAAACCATAAATTACTATAATTAGTATATCCCAGCTATTAACTAAAATCTGAAGATGTGTTCTTTCTTGGCTTGGTAGCCGCTGTTTCAGCGGAATCAGCTTTAGCTGACTATATCCCCTTAATGAGAAGGGAGGAAGCGATATACTGCGTATTTTACCTTTTCAGCATGAAGTAGGTCCTGATTTGTGAAACTTCACTCCTTTTCTCTTGAAGGCAGATGGAAGAGCGGTCAATTTTTCAACTCTTCTCTCCCTCGTTTCAAATTGGTGAAAGAGAAGTGAGGCACTGTCAAAGGGACAACTAAGATGGTATCAGTGTTGCCCAAGGAAAAATTCTGTGTTTGTTTTCTTCCAAGTGCCACATTAGCAAATGCTTTGTCTGTTAGAATTTCTCAGGTGCTCCAGGCAGCCACTCTGAGTTGTTCTGAGCAAAGAGCGAAGGTTCAAAACAGCCCGGGGGGGTGTTTGGCCTTTCCCACACTGGCCGGGGGCTCAGGCGCAGCGCCGTTCCCAGCACCTGATGGACGTTGTGCTGCCAGAGCTTTATCGCGTTTCACGTGTTCCTGGAAAGAAGGACAAGGTCGACACATCGTTTAGTGGTCTGGTAGGACAAACGTGCACCTTGTTTTGTCAGGTCGTGTAATTTAGTCTCTCAGCTTCATGCTTAAAATCAATTTTAGCCAAAATGTTATCCTAATACTGCTTAAAACTGTAAGAATTTAACAGGTGGAATTTGATTTAGGGCATGCAAGGAGGACATTTAAAAAACAGTAAGCATTTTGTGCTCCTGTCCTCTAATTCAGGAGGAGGGACAGTAACTTCTGCCCTGTTTTACCACCCAGCGCGTGAGCCCACAAGATGGTGCAGTGATGAAGTTCAGAGCATTTATCGTAGAGAAAGAGGGTTTGCAACCTTGGAAGATGCTTGTTTGGGGGAAACACAGTTTTACTGCTGGTTCCTTCCTGGTTGGCTAATAAGATTTGCAACTTTCATTAACACGCAGAGAATCCCCCCCACAGTGACAATATCACTCTTTAATTGGCTGTTAATAACGTTTCTCAGACTGACAAAGGCTGAGCCTCCCTTTTCTTTGCCACTGTGCAAACCCATTGCCGTAACGCTCCCAGCCCCAAAAGCGTTTCTGGTCTAAGCAGACCGCAGTGACGCGAGTCCGTGAATAAACGGTGCGATGGGGAACCAAAGGAGTTAAAATGCAGTTTTCTTGAGTAAAAATAAAAATACTACGTGAGGAATTCCTTGCCCTTCACTACCTTTCGCTCAAATGCAGACAGCCTCGGGACGCGCCGGCCTGGCTGCTGGCCGAAGCCCTGCTGCGGCTCCTGGGTGGTGGGTGTTGGGCATCAGCTCAGCTGAAGTCAATAAACACCTCCCAGCCCAGCACCTGCGTGCCGAACTGTAAAACCCGGACAAAATACAAATGAGAAAATCATTTGTACGATGGAGACTGAATTTGAAATCCCTGCTGTTTTAATCAACTTGAAATGTTAAAAGTTTCACCTCCAATAATTAAGACCTTTCCTGTACGTGCCTTTTTTTTTTTGTTGTTAGACTCCTGTTAGTTTTTGCAAGTCAATACTTAGATTTTTTTTCATCATAGGGTTTTTATTTGTAATGGTTTGTGGTAAAATAATTGCATGGCACAGCTGCAACATGAACTCTAAACAAATGAAATAATGATCCATATTTCTAAAGCTGCCTGTGGCTTTCTGGTGGGCTCTCCTTGTTTTCTTTATCATTTTAATTTATTTTCTAGGTTTTTTTAATTACTTCCTTGCTTGTGCTTTTCCAGATCCTGTAGGAGGATAGTTTCTTCAGGTTTGGTTGTCTTTATTTTTCTTGTATTCTGTATGTGTGCTAACTGCATTTGAGGGTTTGTTTGTGTTGGCTGTGAGTTTATATTGGGTGCTGTTATTAACTGAAAGGTGGAATAGGTTTGAGAGCACATTCAGAGACAAACTTCCCAGCTACGTCTAAGCTTATGACCCAGATAATAAATTTTCCTGGACAGCTTAAACTTTATTAATAAATACCTGGGTTAAGACACTAGTGGTATCAAATACTTCCTCTAGTCCTTCGGTTATCAGAGCCCTTATCTGACAGCACATGCGATGCGAGTGTTCAGGGGATACATGAACATATCCAGTTGTCTAAAGTGGCCCACAACGACAGCAGATGAAATGCCTGCTCTAATGCTTTCTATCCCTGGTGCCTCCATCAGATCATCTTGAAATGGTGTGCCACGTCCCCATGAAGCTGTTTTACCTCCTCGTTACAGACGAAGAAACTGGAGATCGGAGCCTCGCTGGGGTGCGTGAGTAAAGGGAAGGCCAATTTGGTCAGTTGTTGGATAAAACGATTTTATTCAACTGTGTCAAATCAGATATTTATTACCTTCAACCATAGCAGTAAATAATAAAGTCTTTGTGCCGAGTGCTCCTCGGGATGTGAAATACGGAGGATACCTGCTGTGAGGATGATGAGAATTGTTTCAAAGCAAGGTGCGAACTGGGAGCTTTGAAACGCACGCTGATTTTAGAAGGTAATGGGAAGATGCTGTACCAAGGTACACGCGCTTTGAATTTGATTTAATATGTATCCAGCCATCTCCCTAAAACAGCCTGTACGCTTCTGTGCCGGGGGAGGAAGATGCTCTGTGTTTGCAGGAGGTGATATAAAGCTTTTGTGTCGGTGCCAGGCTGTTGGTAGTCCAAAACTGGAGACCACATCAAGGAGAAAGTATTTCAAAGCTACCGCTTTTAAGCTTCAAAACGGTCTTTGGAGATGACAGCAACGCTGTGTCACTTGGCAGCGTATCAGAGGCTAAAGCTGGGGGGAAAGAAGGGTTTCGGGGAGGAGAGCAGGACCAAGGTAACAGCGGTGACACCGAAATTGTTTGAAGAACTGATGTGATGCCCAGAGCTGGTCACACAGATGAAGGGACAGCTCTGGTCTCATGGCTGCCCCTCCTCTGAGTGGCTGTTGGTAAAGTTCAGCCCATTTTGGGGGTTGGCTTTGCTAGTGGTTGTGTGAAAACTCATTATTAGCTTGTGTCTCTCATCAGTGAGCGGCAGGTTAAGGTGTTTGGGTTTGCAGATGGGATGCCTCAAAAGACATGTAAAGTACACAGAGGAAATTGGACATTGTGGAAGTCAGAGGAAAGAGATAAAAAGACAGTAGAAAGTGGCAGTAAAGTTACACTATACTTGGGGAAACTTTTTCCCCCCTTAGCACCTCTGCAGAGCACGTTCAGGAGCCCAGGCACTGCGCGTGTGGATTTCTGGTTAGTTCAGTGGGGATGTTTCTGCAGAACTGTAACTACAAAATAAAATTTAAAGTGTCAGATGCAGCGGAGACTCTTCCACCAAAGCCTGTACGTTCATCCTTCACAGGCAGGTCTTATTCCTGATCTGAGGCATTAAAAATTACATCCAATCAGTCCGACAACTTCCCTCATCCCCCGCAACAGCCCTGAAAATCTGGTGACTTGGTAAAGAGCACGGTCTGCAGGTCGTTGCGAGAAGGGGTGCCCCAATCTGTGTTGAACAACACTAGAACTTGAATAAGCTCAGGAAAAGCCTGGAGGCTGCTCTCAGGCTGATGCAGGGCCCGGCTTGAACGAGGTCAGGACATTTGCTGACCCTTGTTGATTAAAAAGCTGGTGCTCGTTGAGGGCCCCAGGTGAAGCTGTTCACCTCCGTTTCATTTTAAACATCCGACCACATTTAATGCTCCCCCGATAGCTCAGGCACAGGGTGAGGATTGTTGGGGCTTTTTTTGTTGTGTGGTTCCGTTTTTTTTTTTTTGGTTGTTGTTTTTAACTTTCTTCCCTTAGCAGAATCCAGTACTTTATAAAATCAGTACTATACTTATCTAATTTCTCCTGCTGCTGGCAGGCTGGCAAGTGGCAACCTCCAAGGATGAAATAGGAAACTTCTGGGCAGTGCTGGGTGGTTTTGGAAGGAAAGCTGCATTTCTGAGTGATGATCAAGCAAGAAACCTTTGAAGTTGAAGACTAGCAGGCAGAAGGGCACGGTTGCAAGAGGAAGAAGAGGTGGTACCTACATCCACTAGAAGAGGAAATTAAAACAGGTAGGAAAATTTATGATTTCCCACAGAAGCTGGTGTCTAATCACACCCTTCAGATTTTCCTGGAAATTAAGGAGAGAGAAGGAAATAATCAGTGGTCATGGGAAAATGCTGATCCTGGTGCGTGGAGGGATTTCAAGAGGAGGCTGTTAGTGTCTGTTACGGANTGAAGTTGAAGACTAGCAGGCAGAAGGGCACGGTTGCAAGAGGAAGAAGAGGTGGTACCTACATCCACTAGAAGAGGAAATTAAAACAGGTAGGAAAATTTATGATTTCCCACAGAAGCTGGTGTCTAATCACACCCTTCAGATTTTCCTGGAAATTAAGGAGAGAGAAGGAAATAATCAGTGGTCATGGGAAAATGCTGATCCTGGTGCGTGGAGGGATTTCAAGAGGCTGTTAGTGTCTGTTACTCTGGAAGAAGTTTTGGTGGGCTAAGAGGGAAAGGGAAAAGAAACGGATGATTTGGAGGAACACACAGATTAAAATAAGGACAAGATAACAGATCTCTAGACACTTAGTATGTAAGAGTTGTATAGCACAGGCGATGTTTTGTTACGAGTACATGGCATTGCTTCAGAAATGCCCTGGTCCAGAGGTTGTTTCCTATCAGGTATTACCAATTGTCTGTTGCTTGGCAGTTATCATCAGAGAACGCTGGTTTAATCCCTTTCATGTGGGCTGTGCTGCGTTTGCCTGGGACCGACTTTTAAGCGAGGCTTGCTTGGCACATGTGAGGTCGGAGCAGACGTTCCCCATCAGATGAGTAATTTTGCTGACATGCAAACCTGAGCTGCACAGATCAGTCTGCAAAATGTAGTTTATATGAAAAGCACCACCGTAATTAAAGCGGCAGTTCCATTGTGCGTGTGTACTGCGTGTTGCGTAGGTGTGGGGAAAATAGCTCTTGCCTTCTACCACTTCCTAATTAGTACTATCGCTTAAAGAAGCAATATCCACTCAGGTTAATGAGCTATAACGAGGACAGTTTCAGCAGCGACAGATGTGCAGGAGACAGAGTTTAACTACCTCTGAGATGGGAAGTTGGGTTTTCTCCCAGCGATGCCGGGGACTTGCTTCATTTAGCGCATTGCAAGCATCTTCCCGTGCCACCAATTTCCCAAACGGGCCCGAGGTATCGCTGATGTGAGCTGAGGTTTGGACCTATGCCCCAGAAAGGAGCAGTAGTGAAATACAGCTCGTGTCTCCTGAGTCTTGCAATGCTTCAAGCTGTTGTTCTGCTTTGTGGTTGGTTTTTTCCTTTCCTGGCTGAACGATGGAGTGATTTTTCACAGTAACTTTTGCCGGTTGTTGGGGAAAATGCGTATCACCCAGTTGGCTTTAAGCACGTTTGCAAAGCCTCTCTTCTTCAGCTGCTTGGGAGGGAGAAGTAGGTGCTTTGTTCTTTTGAGAATCTCCCCCTTATAATTTGCTGGATTATCTTTTTCTTTCCACCTCGTGCACAGGACCTGAGCATAGTTGGCAGGCTTTCGTGGCAAACAGAGGCGCGCGAAGGGCACAAAGAAAGGCGAAGTTTTGCATTTTAGCCTGCAGCGCTGTGCTCTTTGCCGTGCGTGTGGTGGAGGGGAGCTCTGAGCTTGCGAGAAAGCGCGGTTTCCCCCAGAGCGGTTGGAAAAATACTTAGCCTTTAAATTCATAATTCAACAAGCAGGTGTGTACAGTGAAGGAGGTGAAATAAAAGGTAATGGTGAAGTTCTCCTGCTATTGGAAAGCGATGCGTAAAGGCACGCAGTCTGAAGCAGACGCCTTTTTTGTTTTGTGTGTTTGAAAATATGTCCGCCTCTGAGATTTTTCTGCCTGCATCTCCGTGTGTGGGATTCAAGGGAAGTTTGGTAAGAGCCAGGTTAGCGGGTACCAGAGCATGACGTGCATGGTGCTCGGAGATCGATGCTTTACTGCCTTATATTTCATTTATATAAGACAAGTTGGAATTGCAGGTCTTACCTGGAGGCAGCTGCAAAAGAGGAAAGGGGAGGCTCATTCCTGTGGTGATGCAGCTGGATTTCCAACACTTGTTAAAGCCAATGTCCCTTCCTTTATCGTCTAGTTTTCCACACATATCCGAGTCTCTGTATATCTATTCCAGGAGTTTACACCTGAGGAGAGGCATGCCTGTAATAAGGTGCTTTGAGGTCTAATCCTGTTGCTGTGATTTTCACACCGTGTTTAGCACTGGCTATCGCTTGTGGTGCTGCTGCTGGCGGAGGCCTTTGGCTGCTGCTTGCGATGCAAAATCCTAATCAAAGAGCACCTTCACAAAGGCTTGCACAAACCAAGAGGACCTCTGGTTTCCCCTGGAGAAGGACATGGCTGATGGATAACACAGTGAGCCATGGGGAGAGCCAGAAATAGAGCAGCCTCACCAAGAGAAAAACGGTGATAAATGCATGGGCCAAATCTTCAGTGAGTTATATATTGATTTTTCTCCCCTTCTTGGCACAGCACAAGGCAGTGGCCCTGTGCTTCTCTTTTTATAAACCTCAAATGCTATTTCTGCTTCTGCTAACAACTCACGGAGGGATGCAGTGTGCAACAGGGTTACTGAAGAGCCGCGTTGGCAACTGATGGCTCAGCCAAACCCTCTGGATGCAGCTAAGCAAACCCTTCTTGAAGGATGCTGTATAGACTCCACAGGTTTATTTTCTCCTCAGATTGAATTAATAAAATAGCAAAGAAGAATGAAAGATGGCACAGAAGCCACAGAATCAATAAGCTGTTAGGCGGGAATGCATTTAGAAATCTGCACAAATAATTAAAGGTGGTTGCATCGTTTCTGACTCTATTAAATCGGGTCTTCAATTTTATGTAAAACCATAAACTAAGCCAAAGGTAAAACCAGCTGTCTTCTGTGCATATTTACAGAAGAGAAGATAGAAAATGCAAGCCCCAAACTGCCAGAAGGGACTATAAACAAAGCATCTGCGATTCCCCATCGATCAGGAGTAATTGAGCCAGGGGCTTATGCAGTTTTCGTGTAAAAAGCTGGCACTATTCCTAAATACCTGTCCTGCAGTGCCAGCTTGGGATCCAGGGCTCCTCCTGTCCTTTCCAGTTAGCAAAGCTCTTGCAGTTCGTCCTTGTGAACAAAGTCTGCGCTATTTGTTACTGGTAATGCACAAGCAAAGTAGTTTGAATACTTTCTTTCCTGGCCACCTTAGTGATTATGTCTGCTCAAAGAAATAAGCTAATATCCACTTTTTATTCCCAGCAAGCCTTCAGCTCAATATAAATCACATATTTGGGATGTATAGCTCTTCTCTTGACGTTATTTTACTATGTTGCTTGGAGGCATTGGTTATTGCAACATCTGAAAAAGGAGGTCCATAAGTTTGGTTATAAGCTCGACCATCTCACCAGGTAGCAGAAGAGCAGTAGCTGCTGCTGCCGGGCCAATTGCTCCTGCCTTTCTCTGGGATAAAGCTTCTTACGAGCGAGCTGTTGTAAATTAACTGGTCATCCATCATGCAGCAGCTTTCCGCTGGGCAGGCAATTAATGGTGCAATCAATGAAATCTACTCAATTTAGCTGTGACCTCTGAAGGCTGAGCTGCCAACTTAGTGCTCGGAGGCTGAGAGCTGCTGAGCGAGCCTCGCAGGCTGTCCTCCACGCTCTCACTGGCGCAGGGTACACGGGTTGCATAGCAAAACCTGCCAGATGTTTCCAAAGCCCGTATTAATCCGGACAGTTTAGGAAAACTGGTCTTCAAATCCATCTTATTTATAGAAGTAAGTTGGGAGCTGCTTTTTCTTGTTAGCTTTGAGCGTGCGGTCACAGGTGGGGGCTGTCACGCCTCTACAGCATCTGCTGCAAGAGAGACCTGACCCTGGCCAAGGCCTGTAGCATTGCCATAGGCATCAAAACAACAGGATACATTTTTTTTAATTATTATTATTATTGTGCTTGTAGTAAAAGGGAAATTTCCCATTTGGGCGGAATGTTCACCCACTGAAATGTGGGAGATAACTGATGGGCTGGAAGGGGAAGGTGGCCTGATCCGTCCATCCCCGCTCGCTCGCAGGAGGCCGGTCCTCCCCAGCGCTCAGTGTTTGCCGTCTGGCACTTTTTCCCTCGGCCCTGAAGTATTGCGGCATCGGCCTTATCGCTCCGCCAAGGAAAAATGATTTCAACAAGAATTGCACGAATCTGGACTGCAATGTAATTTTGGTTCAGAGCTCCGTGATCAGCAAGAGCTAAAGCCCCTCTGGCTTCGAACTGTGCTCGCTCAGTGTTTTGTATGTAAAACAGGTAGTCCTTGAGGGATAATACTTAGTTACTTTTCCAGGTGCCACTATATACATTTTCCCCTATCAGCTGAGCTTGAGCAGACTATTCCCTATCTCCAGGGCCAGCGTTAAACACACTGGCATGAGCTGCCAATAAATAATGCAAAAGATTCCCCTAGCCAGGACTTTTTCTTCTATTATTAAGGGGAAAAATGCCAGGCTTTGGGTAGCATGGGAGCAGCTGAAAGTTTTAGCCTCCTGGGGTTTTATGCAGATGGTTTTTTTAATCCCAGGTGTCGTGGGTGAGGTTTGCCTGAGTCTCAACCTTCTCCCTTTTTTTGTCCTTTGCTGCAACGCCCCCAAAAAGTCACCTTCTCCCTGCGAAAACTGCGTCCAGCAAACATCTCCCTTCCCTCCTGCTGGTTTCTTCTCTATGTAACCAGGTGCAGCTGAAGCGCTCTCGCAAGGGTTGATTTTCCTCTCAATAACCAGAGTATTCACGTAGGTTTTGTTACGGGCTGGCTCACGGCCTTCCAAAGCGCTCCCCGCCTGCTGAGTTATGTTTTAGGTGGAAAAGGCCTGATTTTTGGAAGGAGAAGCCCTGGGCTGTATGTAAGGGCTGGTGGCTCTCCTCTGGACTTGTCTGCTCAGGAAAACGGCAGCCCGGCATTCCTAAACGTTGGCTATTGGGATCTCCATTGGGATTTTGATGTAGCTCCGCTCCAGGCAGCTCGGCACGCTCCCGCCTTCGAGGGCTGGGTGTTATCGGCACCCAGGAGCAGCAGCGTCTGCTCAGGAGGGCATCGCTAGACACGAACCGTGACAAGCGCAGAAGTCCTTCTCGGTCCCTGCGAAGCGCTCTTCACGCTCCCCAGGCACTGCATTTTCCGATAGATATTTGTAACGACAACAGAAGTGAGCCGACCCGCTGCTCTCAGGGTTCTCAACTAGGTCAGCTTCTTCTTGTCTGAAAAACATGTTTTTCACGTTGCAAACCCACCTTCTTTTGCAGCAGTCGTGCTTATTTATCATTCACTCATTCCCCATAAACAGCCATTTCCTACGAGCCTGCTTCTTTACAACCCAGAGGCTGCAAAATACAGATGTAAGAAAAGAACTCCAGCCTGCCCCCACCACCCCCTCCAGTTTAATTACTATTTCAGTTCTCCCCTGCAGCGCTGTGCGTTCCCGGGGAGCACACGGGAAATCCTCCATATGCTGCAGCCCTGCAAATATATATTTCTTTCTTAAAGCTTAGGAGGAAATGAAAATACATACAACACAAGCTGGGTTTTGCTAAGGCAGAGAGGAGGCTGCACCAGGGAACCCCCAGTCCTTTAGCCAGTGCAGACAAAACCCTTTGCCTGCCCTGCCCAGGCACCTTCCCGTGTACGTGGTATTTAGTTTTTCCTCTGAATAAAGAAGAGGAAAGATGAGGAAGAGAAAAAAGATGATTTGTCCTCAAGGTGGGTGTGATGGGCGTAAGCAAAAGGAGTGAGAACGTGAGAGCAAAGGATGTGTTGGGCTGTATGAATCAGGGAGAGGGGCCTCGATTTCCTCCCCACCCCCCAGGGCTTTGTCCTGATGGGGAAGGGATCGCGCCTGCGTGGATTTGGAGGAGCTTTTCTGGTACAAGCAGAGTGTGGGTTGCAGTGGGGTGAAATAAGCAGGCGGCCTCGCAGCCAGCCCTGCGCTGGTGTTTCCCCTTGTCTCTTCTGCCCATCTCCTGGCTGCGGACCTTCCTGCGGTCACCAGCTGCAGATGTTCGCGTTTGTGATGAAGTCGGTGGGGTTTGTAGCTCAGCATGGCAGTGCCCAGGCTGTTGTACTGGGCTCAAAGTGGAGACCGTGGCTGTCATCGGTGCAGGGAGGTGGTGTTTACTCCTCGCTTTGCCTTCCTCCTGGACAAGCTGTCCTTGACCACCCATGTATAAATAAGCTGTAGAACCCAAACCTATTGTATTTCTTATTTTTTGGGTAGCTTTGTGTGCTAAGTAGCAGTCATGATGTGCTGCCTGGCTGTGTGCAAGCCTGTATCTTGAAAGTGTTCAACCAACAGGTCGTGGGGTGCTGCAAGGGAGGGGAGAGATCCCCATCAAGCCTTTAACTCCACTTCATCATCTCAGAAGACCTCTATTCCCCCAAGGCAATGGGAGGAAAGGCTGAATCTCCAAAGCCAGGCAAGTTCTGGTATTGCAGGGTCATCAGATCTTTTGCTTATGGCTGTTGAGCATTTGAGAATACTTCTTGAAGATGGGGCCCGCTTAAATGAAGCGGTAAGACTCACATCGCTGGAGGCTGTTGAAGGACTGCGAGTGATGGATCTGGTTTCCTGTTCGTCCTTCAGGATTTAATGCTAAAGACATTTAATATAGCTGGAAAGATCATCTCCCCTCTCTCTGTACACTCTGCTGGTGGAACATGGCCTCCAGGCAGATAAAAACTCAACTGCCCCTGGAGCGAAGGAAGAGTGGGATCACTGCCTGATGTTTCCAGGACAACATCTGCGTACCAAAGAGGTTGGGTAGAAATTATATGTGTTGCTCACCTAGGTACATTACACTGGAGAGGTTAGGTTAGTTGTTTTTTCCCTTTCTCATGAGCATCAGTATATGAATACTGCTAATAAGGTCAATCAGTTTCCTTGGCAATTGCAGCTACTGGCGATGTGCTCCCAGTTAATGAAACATGTGAGTCTTTGCGTTTCTGAGGACACGAGCGGTCCCTGCACGAGCTCAGGAGCCTTCTCCTCCTCTCCCGCTGCTGAAAAGAGATGTGCTGAACCATAGGAAAGCGCCAAAATGTTTGTGCTCGAGTGCAAAGTCAGTCGCAGTGCAATAACCCGGTGTGGTTTCATTGCCTTCACCCCGGCTCAGCCGCTGCTGCCTCCACGGTGTCCCGTTAGTCCCTTAAGTCATGTTTTTTCCTCTCCACCACAGCAGTTTTGCGTAGGCATTTGGGCAGTTTTGCGTAGGTGTTTGCAGTCGCCTGCTGCTCTCTGAAGGACTGGCGAGCAGCAAGCACTGCTTTTGGCCAACGTGGCTTTGAGCTTCTTGATGTCCTCAATAGTGCCTTCTGTGGCTTCCTTGCTCTCCGGTGCAGTCCCATGCTCAGAGGTGACCACCACCAGCCCTCTTGCCTACTCATGCTTCCGGCAGTCCCCACCTCCCCCAGGAACATAACCCTCATTTTAAATGAATAATCACCTTCAAAACCTAAACCAGGCTCGTGCAAACTCTTCTGAGATAATCCAGCTGGAGTGAGCCCTGTGGAGCACATGGCATCAGCCCTTTCATGCCTCTCTCAGTCCTCACCTACCGTTTTTTGATTCCCCTCGGTGTGGGCTCTTCAATCTGTGCAGAATGATTTCCCAATTACATTTTTGTTGCTGAAGGCATAAATCATCTCCCACAGACTAGTTTCTTTCAGGCACGGGCAGAGCTGTGTGTCACTGGTGGAGATAACTAACCAAACTGGGCTTGGACGTTTTATAGACTTTTTTATTTTATGGTGGCCATTTCCTCCCTCCTTTGACAACAAATGACCTCAATCAACTTTAATATTCTAACAGCAGTGATTTTCAGTACTCGAATCCTTCTTCTAGGGCCATTTAAAAGCTTCTGACCAGAACAAGCAGCCCAGTGTAGCACGGGGAACATTGATTATATATGGAGTGAGCTCCAAGCTTGTTTTGATGCTGGTGGGCTGAGAAGGGAAGCAGTATCAGGCTGCCTTTTTTTTTAAAAAAAAAGAAAAAACAACCAACAAAAAACCAAACCTCTTTCCTGAGCCTACAGAATCATTGTCATACTGAAGTGGAATAAATGGCTAATTGACCTAATCCACACTGCGAGGAAGAGACTGATTAGCTAAAGCCCTCTTGTTTTTATAACTGAGTCATGGTCTCTGCTAGAGCTGTTTGTTGGTTTTTTTTTTCTTTTCCAATGAAAGTCAGTCGTTTGGTGCAAGCTTCAGCATGCACAAATATATCGATAAAAGGTCCTTTCTGGTTATTTCTCTTTCTCAGAAGGGCTAAACCCTCGCTGGGCACAGCGGTGCTGGCACAGCCCGTCCGTGCCAGTGGAGCCGAGGTGGCTCAAGCAGTACAATGCCCGCACGGGGCGAAGGGCTGAGGGATGCGGGGTCTTCCTCCGGAGGCTCCTCCTTTGCAGTGCGGTCCTGGATGATCACGTGAAGGACCCAATCGCAGTATTTCACAGCAGAGGGGGACAGCTGGGACGAGGTTCTCCCGATTCGCAGCACATCTGTGGCAGCGTCGGGCGCAGAGCCTTACGTTTAGCCCTCTGCAGCTGAAAAGTTGAGCTGGTGGCCCATTGCAGAAAGGGCCTGGTAAATGCAGAATGTGTCCCAGTTGATTGATGTGTTTCACAGCAGGTAGGAGCTCAGCTGGAGGGGAAACGTGGCAGGAGCAGCCTCCCGGGTGGTTTGTGTCGGTGAGGGAATTGAGCGTGCAAAGCATCAATAAATGATGCGGCGCTCTAAATGCGAAGTGCCTCTGGTTTATGAATTTGCACAAATTTGAACTGGGGGGGTCCAGACGGCTGCTGAGGCGCAGGATGGCTGGTTCATGTGCAAATACTTAGCAGAAAATAAAAAGCTTGCAGCGAGGAGCTTGCGATATAAATAATTTAGAACAGACAGAGGAGCCCGAGCTGTGCATAAGAAGGAAGGGAGCCCGGTGCTGAGTGCTGAGGTACTGAGCAAACCAGTGCCTGACCTCTTATAGAAGAAATTGGTGGAGTTTCTTTGTTGCAGGGAGAAATCTTGATGAAATCCCCCTATGTTGAGCTAACAACATCCATGAGGGATGTACTAACCGCGCAGCAGGGCTACGTGTGCACGTGGTGGATGAAGTGGTGGTGGTGGATTTGCTGCCCGTGTCTCATTGCCTGCCCTGGGTGTAGGCACAGGTTCTACGTGCTGCGTATCAGCCCTTCCATATGAATAAAACGTACGTGCCATAGGCTCCGTCTCGCAGCCTGACCCAGGCAAGGAGAGCCCTGCCCTTGGCTCCTGGGGAGGGGGAGAAGTGCAACCTCCTCCAAGGATGGGCTGATGGTTAGCGATGCAGCTGGGACCTGGCTAACCTGGCGTATCGCATCTTGCTTAATTTATACCTCTATTAAAGGTACCTTATTAAAGTTGTAGTAACGGCGGAAATAGTCCCCAAGTGCTGCAGGAGAGGTCTCCTGTGAGTTGGGACAAACCTGCTCCCACCAGCACGTTGTCTGCCATGTCCTGTGCGAGCCCCTGCCGTGGTTTGGGTGCTGGAACCAACATCATATAGAGAGTCTTGCTGCAAATAAAAAGCTGTTTCCTTCAGTGCACTCAGGCTGTAACACTGGAGAGAAATACCCTGTGGAGCGCTATGCCATTCTCAGTATTCCTTTCTCCCACGTTAGGTTTGCACGCTGGCGACATTTAAAATTTAACAGATGCTTTTATGATGCTTCTGTGTCCACCTTGTGCCCACCCTGCAGAACCCAGCCCATAAACTGGGCTATTTATTTCTCCAGCCAGCTACAGCAACCCATTTTTTTTAGCACCCTGGAGAACCCAGACCTGCAGTGCTTAGCACTGGTTTTTGCTGGGGTGCTCTGGGCTGCCAGCTGGGCACTTCATCCTGTACACAGGAAAAATTCAACGCCAGGTCTTTATTAAAGGTTGTCATTTATTTTGATTACGGATAGCTCCTTTATTTCAAACAGAACAGTTTATTCACTGCAAGGTTTTTTTTTCATGCCTGTTGGAAAGAGTTAGCGTTAAAAAAAAAAAAGGAAAAAGGCTTGGATACATGCAAATCATACTGAACATTGCCAAATGTATTAAAACGAGTAGCAGAGTTTCTTCTAAGTTATCTACTTGCGTACGGAGGAGAAACAACGACTGACAGCGTGAAGCCCTCTGGAAAAAAGCTTCCCAGTGCAGTGATGTTAAATGAACAGAGCCAAAATGATGACCAAAAAGTCTGACTGCGTTTGCACCCAGAAGCAGCAAAGCCAGAGGGGCACTGCTGCGAGCCAGGAAAACGATGCTGTAAAGCTGGTCAGGGATGGGCTTTGAACAGATAGAAAGGGGCTCCCTCTTACCAAAGGGAGTCATGTTTGGTCCTTTGAATGTAAGGGAGAGGAAGTTTTTCACGCTTTCCTGCCCTCCCCCTGGGTTTAGGATCAAATGAAATTCTGGTTCAAAAGCCAAAGTGCCCATTCCAGTGCTGCTGCTCCCGGGTGATCCATTTTCCATCAAAAATAAAATAAAATCAAAACCACTTCTCTTAGAAAAAAAAAAAAAACAAAAACCAAACATTTTAGAAACAAAGCACTTCTGGTCCAGGGGACAATGGACACAGCCAAGTGACCCAACCGTCTTTCTGAGGCTTTAAACCTCCAGCCGGCTGTGTCCGCCCAGCCCTCGGTGGCAGTGATACAGGGATGAACCCCAGGATTATTTTTTCTTTTAGAAGTCTTCAGTATTGTGGTCTCTTTTGTCAGCAACAGCGATCGACCTGAGCTGCGGATTGCTGCCCAAAGCGGATCAAATGCTCTCGGCGCTGCTGGTGCAAGCTCCAGGTACCACATTAAAAGCTCTGGAGTTGTTACAGCAGCACGGCCGGTGGGAAACTGGATTTTACATCTGAATAAGTACTGGGCAGGCACAAATGCCAGCCTGATTTCGGTAAGGCCGGAGGGCGAGAGCGGCGTCCAGGCACGCAGCAGGCTGGGATTTAGCTCCGCAGCAGGGAAGCAAAGCTCTCCCTTTGGGCCAGCTCACAATATCAAGAGAAACACCCCTGGTTAGTGTGTGATCAGACTTTTGTTGTATCTCAGCAGATGTGCTATTCACCAGCAACTCCTGAAGTCAGGACTGGAAAGGATTTCAGGTTTATCTCGGCGGCAGCCCTCTTTGGGGTGACTGCTGTCTGTCCATCTCGCGTGGGAGAGCAGCTGGGGTCCGGCTAGATCCAGCGCTGAGGAAAGGGAGCCCTTCCCTGCAAAGTCTGGGCGCCTTTCTTCTCCCCTTTTGTGCTCTTCTGAGGGCCTCGTGTTACACCACCTTGGAGATGCATTTTTGAGAGGTTAAAAAGCATAGCACGTCTCTAAAGTTTAAAAATACCTGGCCAGCTTTTATAAAATACAAGTATTCAACGCGATCACCTTTATGTGTTCTTCAAAAAGAAAAAAGTTGACATTCATCGTACGGGAGGAAGGCAGCAGTCCAGACTCCCGAAGCATCCCACCGTGTGAGTTGACCCTCCACGACCTCCACCGCTGAGGTCTCGGTTTTAAGTCATCCTCGCTCAACGCGCCCGCCGGAGCTGGACATCATGTCTGCGGCGTCGCAGCACCTTGCTCCGAGTTGGGGAGCTCCCCAGCCTCGACTGTTCTGTCCGTCTGCTGCAAGCCTACGTTGTCTGTCTTGCCTGGTCCAGCTCGCAGGTCCTCCTGGCTCTCAGCCAGGCCATCTTGGCCCTCCAAATCGCTTACCTGACCCTCGCCGAACTCCAGAATGGTTGGCAAGTTGCCTTGCTTTGGGCATCGTCTCTTTAGGCTGACCAAGAAGGGTTGCGGCAAGGAGAAGATGTCCACGTTGTTGCCGAGGTCGATCCAGGTGACGCTGGGGAACTTCTTGGGGTCCTTCAGGGTTTCGGTGAGGTCCCGTAGGATGGCTTTGGTCAGCCGGTTGCCGTTGAGGGAGAGGGTGGTGAGGTGGGGCAGCACGCAGAGCGCCGGCAGCAGCTGCAGCAGCATGTCGTCCGTCAGCTCCGTGAAGCACAGCTCCACCGTGTCGATGTGCTCCGAGCTGTGCTGGAGGTAGGACGTGACGCGGTCCAAGTCTTTCAGCGTCAGCGGGATGCCTGACAAGTCCACTGTGTTGTCCTGAGGCTTCCCCATCAGGACAGCTTTCAAGCTGCAGGGGAAGAAAAGGAGAGGGACGTTAATGTGGGAGGACGTCTCTGCTTGGTGGCATCACTTTGGGCTCTCTGGCTGCTCTCGGTGGGGAAAGAACATGAATTATGTAGGTAGGATGTTCGACTGGGGCTAATCATCTCTTCTGTAGAGGCCAGGAGTGTGTCTGTGCACTTGTGGGGAGGCACAGAGAGACACTTCAAGGATGTTTATTGATAGAAGATGGCCAGAAACAAGGAGACTATATTAAAAAACCATAATTCAGAAAGAGTGCAGAGTTCTTTTCTATAGTTACTGCAAAGCGCTGGAATAAAGAGGTTATCCTGCTGCTCTTAAAGGTGCAAAAAAGGGTGAGGAAGCCCTTGATTGGATAGACAGGGATTGCTGGTGCTGGTGTAACTTCTCCCACTGCTGCCTATGAAGCTCTTTGAGCAGGAGGACGCTTGTTTGTCCCCTCGGCTGTACAGATGGGAAACAGACCCCAAGCCAGTATGACTAGCCCAAGAGAGCAAATGTAGGATAGACACCTCCAGGGTTGGGTGATTTGATCTAGTATTTCCAGTATGTTAGACCTATTATGTCTCTTCATTCTAGCTGCCGAGGAGATGAGCACTATGGAGAAATCCTTAGATAAATAAATTAATTCTCACAATGGCCCTACAGAGACTCATTAGCATGAGCTAGACTGGAGTTTCACAGGTCAATTTATCTTCTAAGGCAAATCAAAGAACACATCTACAATGAGGACCTGTCGGCAGCCTAGCGCTGCTGAGGACTTTCTGCTAATGAATTATTCTGAGTGAATTAGGAGGTGGAAGGAGCCTCACGCATGCTAATTGCTCGTGTCAACTTGGTGAGTGCACATGTCTCATCTGCTGTGGTGGCGCAGGCGTTAGCCTCACGCCAAACCAGCCAGCTGCAGAAATGCTTTTGCCTTTCATTACCGCCCGAGCCGGGGAACGGTTCTGCTCAGCACCTGTTGGTTTTTCTGGCTGAAGATGCAAACCAGCACTAGCTCTGCTTTTCTTAGCCGCCGAGCAATGCCGACCGCCGAGCGAGCCCACCACCTCCGCTGCACAGATGCTCAGGCGTGTCTGCTCCGCTGCCAACGCACCTTGTTTGAAATTTGTACTGCATGGCACAGTAAGAGGTTTTTACGGCTCGTCCCACAACGTGCGCCCCAAGCTGTGAGCTGTTTGTGACCTGGGGGTGGGTGCAGGCAGCTGGGAAGCGGTGGGCTTTTCCCCTGAGGAGTTATAGAAGTAACGCAAGCAGAGAGTTGTAAATTGTGCTGAGCTTTGAGTCGTAAAGAAAGCACACAGACAGACAACCTTGTAAGGTGTTGTGAGCTCCCCACTAGACTTTGGGGGAATAACTTAGAATAGAGGCAGGGTGGGGAAGAAAACGAAGGTAATTTGTAAGTACCAAAGCATTTTATTGTTGACTGATCAATCCCCGTGTTCATCACCGGGGTATGAGGAGTTTGCCACGGCCACTTGATATACCAGAGCCCTGCAAGCCAAGGAGGAATGAAATTCCTGCAGTTCCTATGGAAATAAACCCCCCAAAATGCGGGGGGGGGGTGTGTGGGGTGTGTATGCGTACTTTCCAAAATCATCATCACCAGAATAACTTTCCTAAATAATCACAGGAAGGCTGAAATTTCTACGACCCGCAGTGAAAGAGTTTGCTCCAAGCCAGCGTGTCTCGGGGGGTTGGGAAGAGGCCAGGGAGAGCAGAAAGCCTGGACCAGCCCAGCAGCAGAAGGGGATGTGCCGTGAGATGTCCTCCCCGTGAAGGACAGCACTTCCAACGCATGTGTGCGTGGGCATGAGCTAAGTGCTCCAGTGGGACTGAGTATCTGTAGTCACCAGGAGGGCAATAAGATTCGGGCGCGTGGGGGCTGTACAAGGTATCGCGAACGGGGGGATGATGCTCTGCCATGCACGTCTGCTCTGCCGAGGGCACAGAGCTATTCGCAGTGCCTTACCTGTCGGCCTTTCACCGCCCTGTGCAATATTAACTGCCTGCCTGTAAGTCAACAGGCAGCGATCGCCAAATCACCGCAGCAGGCCACCTCGTTTGGTGGGGCGATGCGGCTGATGCAGTCAGCAAGGCAGTTAGCTTAACGGGACTTACGTTGGTTTTAGCCGCAGACAGAGAACAAGCTGGGTGGCAGGGCTGCCCTGATGTCCTGCCCGCCATCAGATACACGCGTGGGCACCGACTGAGAAAGCAAACGCATTCGCGCTTGGGGTTAAGCTGTTGGCCAGACAACGTAATGCTGTGGAGGACTTGGGGCCAAGATGCTGCTCTGCTGTCTCCTCTGGGCACGTTTTTCCAAGCCGCTCATCAGAGCTGACTGCCCAGACACTATTATTTCAAATAAGGGGAAAAGAAGAGAGCTTTTCTCCAATGGTCCGTGCCCACAGGTTGTGTCCCAGTTAACAAGAGAGTCTCCAAATCCAGAGTTACTTTTCTGCTCTCTTGAATGGCCCAAAAGCCACGTACTGGGTGCCCATGGCCACACGTTGGCTATGGAGACCTGGCTATGACCCAGCCGAGCTGGGGTGAGCGCAGACAAACCCCTGAGTGCTGTTTTTAGACCAGAAACATCTCACAAAACCTGACCAGGTTGTGACGGTGAGGCTGGGAGGGGCGAAAAATCTCTTTTAGAGTTCCCTCGGTGATGCTGGATTACGCTCCACGGTCTGTTTAGCAGTACTTTGTTCTTGCTCCTCCTTTGAAGATCTTATTACAAGGAAGAAATGGATGCAGATAAGCACTGGGATTAAAGTCAGCTTCCATCTAGAGCCTTGGCTAAACACTAGGAAAACAAACTCTCTTCCCTGTTTCAATTTGCACTTAAGCCGTGGCTTTCTGATATGGCACCATGGCAGAAAGGAAGGTAATTTCACCTTCCTGGGCTCGAGTAGGTACCGAAATTGGAGCTGGACCCAACAACCATGCAAAAGGCCTCGATCATCACCTGGCTCCGGGATCGCCGTCATTTCACGTGAACTATTATTTTTTTCAGGGAACAGTCCATAGCAAATAACTAAATTGGGGGTTTTTCTTTATGGTTCCCTGAGCCCTTTATGGGCTCACGTGGCCCAGTGCAACCCCCCCGCTCTAACAGAAAGGCACCTGCCTCTTGTGCTGCCAGCAAAATGACTGAATTTCACCTAAACGAGGTTGTGCAAGGTTACGGTGTCCTTAAGGAAATGAATTTCCCCCCACCCTTCATGCCCCAGAAACTTCTCAGCTGCTCTGCATGTGTTTTTCGGGGATTTTATGTTTGATTTTATGGAGCTTGTCCCAGCTGCGGTCGCTGCTGCCGGGGGGACACTGCTGTGGGCTGGAGCAGACTCGAGCTGGGCGGGAGGGGAGAGACCAGGGAGGGCATTGCAGGATCTAGGGAAGACGTTAAGTCTTCCCAAAAAATTCCTGAATGGCACTAGACTGTGTGGCAGCTGCATGAATTAATTTCTCCTCCTTAAAAGCGTGGGTTTGTGCAGCAGTTAGCCAATTTCTTTACCACCGTTAAGAAGAGTGATGGACTTCTTAGTACCCTTCTAATTCTAAGTACCCAGGAGACCTGAGGGTCATTTTGATCCATCACCCTGACTGCAGCCCTGGCAAGAGAAAGCGCTGGGATACAGCGTGGGGCGAGCGAGCTGGGGCAGCTCAGCAACCGCTATCTGCTGTGACCACGCTCATGCCACAGGTCGGGGCAGGGTCCGTCAGGCCCGGGGCTGTGGGAGCTCATCATGGCACCGCAAACCCTGTGGACCTCGATAGGAAGCCACGGGAGATGGGGAGAACGGCAAATGTCTGGGATGTCTTGCAGAAATATCATCTGTCTCTTAATTTGATGCTTAGCCCCATCTACAGGGCTGTGCCAGCTCATGAGAAAATGTCTTGTCCATTGATGGGGGGAAGAAAAAAAATCCATAATGGAGTCTCAAGAGTAGAAATCAGGAGAAAAGGGACATATCCAACACGGTTAGGTAGGACTCAGAGGAGACCGGTCATCACAGGAGGGGCAAGAGCTACAGGAGCAAAACATCTGGAGGGAGAGGGAAAGCCGTCTCCTGCGTACAGCACCGGGAGCAGAGAACCCAGAGGGCGGCTGGGCTTTTATGGGTGTATTATTTATTTAATATGTGGATTTACTTCTCCAGCTCAGATGAAATCCAAGAGGGTCGCTCCTCTGGCTTTGCGGGAACCGCTTTAGCCGGTACAAACTGAAGCCCCGGCACAGAGCTCTGCCCTGCAGGGTCCTACACAGCCGAGTGGGATTTTTGGGTTAAAACACAGCATCCCTACATAGGCGCAGGCAACGCAGTGGGAACCGTAAGCACAGCTGCGTGCTCCAAGTCTCTGCGCTTGCTTCGGGCATCCCAGCAAGAGAGTTGTGGTCTGAAGAGAAGAAATCAACCTGGCCTGATGGCTGAGCTGCCCTTCGCTAAGTGATTTTACTGTGGGCTAAGTGCGCTGGGGCTTTACCCATAAACAGATGCCCAAGCCGATAATAAACCACGGCAGGCTCGGAAACTGTGATTTAGGCCCATTCAAAGGCATATAAATCTGATTTGAAACATTATTTTTTTAAAAAAACCAAATCTTGGATCATTAAGTGACTTATTACACACATCAGCCCATCATCAGATGGGTTGGGGTGGGATGAAAGGCTAACGAGACCTGCTGCTCGCGTTTATTATCACCTGCACGTTTCAGTTGCTGGTTTGCCCTGGGAAAGATGATTCGCGCAGGCTGCTTTGCAAAAGGCCGGCCAGACAATTTCTACAATTTTAATCTTTGTTTTAATTTTGGTGCCTTGGTGCAATTAGCACTTTCCCATCTGGGTTACTCTCAGCCGCACGACGCGGTGAAGCCGGGATGCGTCTGCTACACCCCCCTACGGCACCTTAAAGCTATACGTACTCCCAAACTTGCACTGCAAAGCGGAGAGGCGCGTGATGGATAATGCCACTGGTTATTNCTGCCTCCCCTCACGGCTTTTCGTGTCCCACCCGGCCGGGGAGAAGCTGATGGAGACACCACCACCACCACCACCAGTGGGCTTTCAGCACTGCTGCAGAGCCCGTTCTTTAAAAAAAAAAAGAAAAAGAAAACGCACAAAAAACCCCCACACAGCCAAGAAAAATAATAGCAGCCGGAGCATAATTCAGTTAGAAATTAAAATTGCCAATCGCAGTCACAGCAAGAAATAGTTTTCTGCTTGCCAGCTCTCCTCCCTCGCTTCTTGGGTTGGGGATGAGAGGTCTGGGTCCCTCTGGCTGCATGCACGTTTTCCAGGTTTTAAATCAGAACCAGAAGAAATCTTGACGTGTCAGTCTCTCAGGCTGCTTTTGCTGGTTGATCTTAGTTTTTTTTGTTGGTTTGTTTGTGGGGGTTTTTTTGTTTGTTTGTTTGTTTGGTTGTTTTTTTTTTTATGGCAAGAGAGAAAATACAGTGCAAAAACCCTTATTAAATGATCGGTGCCAAGCTCCAGTGAATAGGTGAAGAATATCCTGGTGCTTAACACATCTGGACGCTCATGAAACTCTCCTGTGCCTCGGGGATCCATTTCACTGCTGCGGTGGCACTTCTATTAGCGACAGTTCGTGGTTTGCTGGGTTAGCTGGAACCTCAAACACACCCCTCCGCAGTCATTTAGCAAGATCTATACTTATCCCTTTACAAGGCCTCATTTAACCTGGATGTGGGCAGAAAGACAGCTGTTAACGTGACGTGGTTCTCTCTACTGGTAATTTTTTGGCAACACTGGGAAAGAACCCAATGAAATAGTATATTTATTATTTAAAAAAATAAATAAATTGATGTTCATACGTTGGCAGCTACTTCTCTCCCATATGTACTGCTGCATCGTTTTTTGGAAGCAGCCCCGGCGAGCGAGGTGCAGTGAGGCTGGGCCAGAGCGATGCCTCGGTAACAAGCTCTTCCCGCCTAAACTAAAAAAACCCCACACCTAAATTATTCTTGTTTTGCTGTCTGGGAGCCTAAAGCAGGTTACACCGGGTTCTCACTGTCCAGTAAAGCACATAGTATCCCTGTGAATAAGTGATAACCATCTAAAAGCTTGGCTAAAGTAAACATTCAGGGGTTGATTTTTGTTTTACCCAGCATGGATATCCCCTGCACGGAACGACCCTGTCCGCCTGCCTCCGTGTGACTTCTTGGGGGACTTCTAGCATGGCTTTAATTTAGCAAAACCAAGAAGATAACAAAGGGGGAATGGGGATAACTTCAGGGCACCTCTTTTTTTTTGTTTTGAGCTGCTTTCAATATTGCCTCACATTTGGTTTTTTTTTTCCCTGGGAGCATGCATACAGTTTGTGCCAGCAAGTAAAGAAGAATTTCTCACTAGGGCTCTATCCTTTTCCCCTTGCAAGGGATTTAGCTGATACCTGCTGAAACGGATTGATTATCTTGTACAAATAGCCTTTTCACCCTGACGATCCGCAGTCTGTATCACAGGCAGAGGAAATCTCCTAAATCACCAGGGCCGAGCAGCCCTCTGCTTGTGCTGGGGGATGGTTCTGCTCTTCTGCAGCAGCCTACGCTCAATCTGTCCCTCGGGAAACAAACAAACAAACCCCAAACATGATTCAATAAAAATAGTTCTGTGGATATTCTGAACCATCTCATGGAAATGAGGAGGATATTATGTTAACAAACAGCTGTAAAAACTTTTATCCCTGCCATAAAGCTTGCCACAGAATGGCCCCAAATCTCTGTAGGAAGATCTTACCATTAAACAAATCCCTACGAGCTTTAGTGGAGGATCAGATACACCCACTTGGTTTCATCCTCGCATTTGATGAGGATATTCCATAGGGGAAGACACAGATTTTTTTTCTCCCAGCTGGAAAAAGTATATGGGGTTTTGACCAATATAACGATAGGATGGGATGTACAACCACGCACTAAATAATGCTTTGGCAGGAGGCCGATTTATATACGCTCATGCTGAACTGAAAGCTATTTGCGTGTAGCGCTGAATCAGATCAGAAGATGTTCCCATGAACAAGAATATTGATGTTTAGATCAAAGAGAATTAAAAGAAAGGGATTTCCTCTCGGTGTAAATTCATGACATTTCTCTAAAGCACTGCATGAATCGGGACATGAGACGCCGATGTGTCATGTAATAAAGTGTAATTGGGCTATTGAGCCACTTCCTTGGAGGGCAAAGGAATAGCTCAAGGAAAATGAAGAAGCAGCAGCCCCACAGAGTGAAGAACTACAGTAGGACATTTGTATGATATCACTGGTAAGAAAACTATTTACGAAAATGTCAGCAAAAAATTATTGAACATAATGAGTGATCAGAAAAAAAGTAAAGTCTTGTGATCAAAGACTTGTCCTGGAATACTGGTGGTATCAAAGATAAGTATTAAACAGCTTTTTCAAAGTTCCTACTCCTGCTTCAAGTGATGACAGTCATACACTGGAATAGGTATTTTGGAAATGGAGGGAAGGAATACAGATAAACGCGGGTACTCTGTTAGTAATAACGCTGACAAAAGTGTTATTCTCCCCTATCCTCAGAGGAGGAACAGAGCCAAGAAAAAATAATTATTTAGCTTAAATGAGGAATATTTGGCTGGTGTATGTAATAATATATATTACATATTATATATTTTATGCTATACATATAATCTATATATAAGGATGAAAAAAACAGAGGAGATGAGAATAGACTGCTCTTTCTTTGTCTCTCTTAATGCATGAACCAAGGGACACCCACTGATGCTGAAAGACTAAACTCTCAGCGGGTAGAAGGCAGGCGTGTGTACACAGAGCTCGGATTAACCTCCCCGCTCCAGCCACGGGATGTCACCGAGATCAAGGGCTTTGTGGGAGGTCCAATGCGGACACGGCGCTGCTGTGGCTGATAACATCAAAAGTCATGTTAGGATTTTAAAAAGCAAAAAAAAATAATAATTGGCTGGGCTTATGTCCTGGAGCGAAATTGTAGAAATTCTGTAATTCACCAATACAGGGCCCGGACGAGGGCTGATGGTTTGATCCCACGCGAGCAGCCTGTTGCTGAACAGCAACGGCCGCGGGACCCCGAGAGGCACTGGCTGGTCCAAAGGCTGTGTCAGGAGGCTGGGGGGATATAAAAATACACACACAAGTGCCTCTGTGTGTGTGTGTGTGTGTTTTGCAGCTGCTCTTTATTTAAAATAGGGAGAGGCATTACAGTCCCAGAGCAAAATGCTTCTACTTATGCCAGCGGGAAGGAAAGAACTGTATTTCCCAAGTTAAGTTAAAAAAAAAAAAAATCCTTTTAACAGGTTTGTGATGCTGCCTGGTTCAATACTTTTTTCTTTCTTTCTTTCTTTTGTTTAAAAAAAATCCCCAACCCATCAAAACATGAAAGGTGCAATCCAAAAATAACATAGACGGAGCCCAGCTCAGAACTGGAGTTGCCAAATCCTCCAAAATTTGGAGACACGCAATTCCTACATTGGCCCACCACAGCCCATGCTCACCTTTTACTTCATTCTGAAGCGTTATTCGTCAACACTCCAGCGTGTGTGTGTGTGTGTGCGCTGTTGTGATTAGTCATTAGCTGGTTTAGCTCGTTGTTTACTGCCACAAAAAGGTTTAGAGGATTTATTAACAGCGTAGTTTAAAGTCTCTGTTTTTCACTGCCTTAACAAATGAATAGCTTGGAAAGACTGCACTCCGCTTCTTTAGAGACCTTCAGGGTAAAGAGGATTTTTAAATATAGAAATACAAAAATATGTAACTTTAAAGCTCCTTTAGCGCTTACCAATAAACACATAAGAAATTCCTAAGTCTTTGCTGTTAAAAGGGAAAGTACCAGTGTGGATTAGTTATTTTGGTCTCTTCTTGTTCCAAGAGCCTTCCCAGTTTTGCTAAGGTTTGCAGTTTTCACATCATAAAGTCCAGACATCCCTGTTGTTCACTTCCTTTCCCTGCTATCAAAATCCCAGACCACTCCTCCAGCGAGTGCCATCTGATTTTTTGGGGGTAGGAAGGGCAGATTGCTCAGCCTGGAGCTCATCACCTGGGGGCTTTGCATCTGATTTTTGGCCCTGCTGCGTGACATCAAAATTAACTTTATTACGACCATTTATAAAATAATTGCGGCTGCTGGGAATGCTTTGTGGGAATCACATCACCTAACATTCCTAAACAGGAGCTGCCATTGCAAGGCCAAACTGCATCCTGGGCTGCATCAGAAGAAGTGTGGCCAGCAGGGCGAGGGGGGGGATTCTGCCCCTCTACTCCACTCTCGTGAGACCCCATCTGGAGTACTGCATCCAGCTCTGGAGTCCCCAACATAAGAAGCACATGGACCTGCTGGAGCGTGTCCAGAGGAGAGCCACG
>VUYV01000148.1:1268331-1299617 GCA_008711295.1 Anarhynchus alexandrinus | reverse complement strand
CCCCCCCCCCCCCCCCCCCCCCCCCCCCCCCGCTGCGTGCCCAAGCTCACGGGCTGCTCCAGGAATAGCTCTTTGTTTACACATCTTTCCTTTTCCAAATCCCACTGAATTTTCTTTGGCTCCGCACCAAGCTACACAGGCCTGTTCCTCCCCTATTCCAGGCACAACGCTTGGTAAGCACATGGGATATTTGATGGGAAGAGCAATTTCTGTGCACCCAAGAGCATCCCCTGCACCAGGAGAACTGACACGGGTCTCACAGCTTTGGCCACGGCGTGGTAGTGGAAGGACGGTCGGCATCAGAAAGATCTCGATCAATAAATCCCTCCCATCACGGTGAGATAAAGTCAAGCACCTTTGATTTATATTTCTTTACTAAATTACTCCATGCCTGTGTAACGTCTCCACAGACATATTAAATTCTAAAAGCTTGTGACACAAATAACAAGAAAAAGAAATTTTTATCACTGGGTGAGTGCTGATCCTTTCTACCAGCCTCAACTCCTTCATCCCAACCCGTTTGATGAAGAGCCATCCACTAGAGAGCAGTGTCACCCAGCCCTCGGTGCCTAAAAGCCAGCGCATCACCCCAAACCCAGGTCAGGAGGGACACAGCCCCAAAACTGCACCTTGCAGATGAGTTCCCACCTTGCAGGGGACAGGGACACTGTGTCACCCCTGGTGTGGTGAAGGGATGAGATGTCACCGTGCCATTGGATGTCCTACTCACAGCACAGCCCTTGGCTCTTCTGCTGGGTATGTCACATGGGCCGAGTTATCTGAGAGCTGATGGTGGCTTTGGACGGACTTTGAAGACCCAGATCCATCTCTAAACGCACCTAAGCATCCTAATATTCAAAATAATATGTGTGTGTGGAGGAAGGAATCTAATATTTTAGGTGCAGCATCTCTTTGAGGAGAAACAAAGTGCAGAAGAAGAGAACAGAAGAAACAGAGAAGAGTCTCTGTTTGGGGCCGGGTGGATTAATTTACTTTAACATCTCCCAAAACGCCTCTAATTCCACCCTAGAGCATCTTTCTGAGGAAGGGAAATAAAGGACATATAAATTTTCTTTGCATTAAGCATTTTGGCAATGCGATATTTAGTCCCTCTCTAAGGCTGATGTGCCTCAACCTTGTGCTAGCACAGAGGAGACGGGAAACCAAGGGGAAGGGAGGGGAGGCAGCTCGGGCAAAAACTGCAGGCGGGGACGGGCTTCTGTGCCCTTTGATGGGCACACGGGCTGCGGGAAGTGTGAAGGCTGCACTGATTTTGGAAACTGAGAAGAAAAACATCACCACACAAAAAGGAACCAGCCACATTGAACAAGTTACTGAAATGAATTTAAAAGGGGAAAAGAAATGTGCAGTGTTTTTGGTTTTCAGTCCAAACCACATAAATTTGACCCACTAACACCGGCCAAGTGGAAGTCACAGATCCATTACCCATGAACTCAAGGAACGTCCATCTGGGTCCAACTGCTGGGGCTCACGCCCAGGCTGCTAGAGAAGCAGCTGCACATGGTGGGTATTTGGTGACTTATAGCCCTACGATGGCAACCCCTAGGTTGTGGTAAGGTTAAGTCTGGGCCGGACCGAAATAGCACCTCCTCCTTCCCTTGGCCATGCTCCACCAGCAAACGGCTCTTCCCTGCAGCCTTCAACAGCCTACAGCTGCGAGATTACTGCTGTGTCATAATTTCACGGCATCTCTGTGGTATTTAGCAAAAGGACCCAATTAAACCTTTAAAAGCAACGAGCTTCTTGGAAAATGAAGTACTGTTATCCGAAGAAGCAACTTGATAGATATCTCCAGTAGGGATAATTAAGCAGAAGAAGTACTTTCATTTGCATGCCGCACAGCCAGCTCCTCGTCATGGTCGGGAGCCACGGATTCAAACATTTAGTGAAGCGATGGACTTTTCCTCTGTATGAGAACCACCATTTATGTGTTACAAGAGGAGGGATATTTTTTTTCCCGACTTGTTTTTAATTTCCTGCTAAACAAAATGCTAAAAATAAGCATTTGGCATCCATCAAAATGCTTTGCTCTAATTATAACTCTATTTAACTTATTGCAAAAAAATGTAAATACCCTGCTGTTGGAGTACTCCATTTTTTCTATCCCCATCCTCCCCAGAATGAAATGTATTTATATACTCCTTCCTATGATATATTTTGCTCCCAAGAAACCTGCATTTTCCTATAGAGAAGCTCTGCTGGAATATTTCCAACAAACTCTACTCCAGCGTAATAAGAAACTGCAGCTGACGCCCCATTAATAACATGCATTTGCAGAAAAGGCAATTTGCACAAGTGCCAATAGAAAAACAATCAAGAATGTAAAAGGAAACAACATGTTGGGCTTGTTGCTTCTGTAAATGACCTCCTGGAAGAGAATTGGACCAGAATAAGAGATGGGGCAAGTTTGCATTAAAACAAACACTGGTTTGCAATAAAATAAACAACATTTTCTTTAAATTCTAACGTAGGGGAAAAAGAAGGCCGAAAAGGCTCTTGGAAAGGGACTTTTATGATTGAGTATATTAAAAATACCCAAGTAACTATTGGATTCACATGAGCAACTCCCCCCTAGAGAGAAAGGAAGCTGATGTGCTCTGGTTTGAGTGGGAAAAGGACCTTTGAATTGGGTTGCACTCCTCAGCGTCCAAAGGAATGAGGCCATAGGAAGAGAAATCACTAGTAAATTGCTCCTAAAAACATACGATTTGCTGCCAGTATGTTTAAAACAGTTCCAAACCGGTGAGTTGAAAGGAAGAGGAGGAAAAAGGAGAGGGCCAGGGGGGGCTGAGAGATGGGGGGCAAGGGGAAAGGGCTGGGATGGTGAGGGATGGGAGAGCCGTGGGGATGGATGGAGCACGGCAAGGGGCTCCAGCCCGTTCTGCAAAACCGGCGTGGCTCATTGCTTGAAATCCTTCATTTCGTCTTGTCGTTGCAAGGAACAACCCTGCAAGCAGGCTGGATGTGACCCCCCAAGGAGGGGAGGGGGGAGAACGTGGCTTCTCCCTCTCTGTCCCCCTCGTCACAAATTTTAGAGACAAAGAAATTTGTTTTGACGCATCTTGTCTATTCACAGATGAATGGGGCTGCTGTTAATTATCTCCATCCCTTTCTCTTCATCAGGAGGCAACTGGGGCCCGGGGAGCTGTGGGGTGGGGGAAACACAGACAGTCAGGCAGGGCGGCCTGAGAGGCGTCGGCACCAGTTTACCCTCCAAAATCCACCCACAGCCCTCCAACCTGCCCCTGCTGCTGTCAAACGACAAGAGAAAGTCCAGGAAAAGTTTGCAGAGAATGGCACGTATCAAACCGAACACGCTTTCGCTGAAGACCCGAGATTCACACTTTGCAGAGGCTGTTTGTGTTTCCCGTTCCTTGAAATAAGTGGAATGCCATTAATACAAAGGGGAAGAAAACAGGATTTTTGTTTGGGGGAGGGTGAGGGGAAAGAAGATTCAACTCTGATCCTCCAGCCGAGTTTTCTCATCAGAAACCAGCCCAAAGATGAAAAAAAAACCTCCTTTCCCAACTGCTCTTCCTGCAATTAGGGAGCGATCAGCTGCCAAAGTGTGTGCCTGGGGCTTCGCTTTCCCTAAACTGTTTATTTTATTGGAGCACAGATCACATTTGGAAGAGTTTAGGCAGGCAGAGGTCCCCTATTGCCTGCGCTGCTCTGATGAGAGCCAGAGCACGAGACGCGGCCGCCAGCCCGGCTCCCGGGGTCCCTGCTTGTCCCTCCTGCTGGTCGGGAAGAGGTTTTCTCCACGGCCAGGAGCTGATATCACCCCCTGTTTTCCTCTCTCCCCTCCCCAATCCTTGCCACATCTTCCATTTCAAGCCAAACCCCTGCCCTTCCCATCCCCATCCCGACACCTCTGGTGGCCAAAGAGAGGGTTTGAATCGTGACATGGGTCCTGATGCTCCCGTAGGCGGATCAAAGGGAAACCACCTACTTCTGTTTCAGCCTGACCGCGGACACATTCCATACAGCTGTTTTTTTGGGGGGGATGCGTACCGCTTGCCCCGCCCGCGGCGGAGGATGGCCAAGCCTGCAGCTATCCCACAGCTATGGGGCTGGTGTCCTCGGAGGTGCCTTTCACCTGATGTTTGGCCTTGCTATTGGGTTTTAATTGCAATTTGCACATCTATGGCGCCCCAAAAAATTCTGTTCTGCGTGGCTTTCAATGAACTGACGTTACGTTGGCCAAGGAAGCCCTTGTACTGTCACCGTCCTGCTTCCCTCCAGGGGCATACGGTACTCACGGAGGGATGAGACCCTGGGGATGAGGCAGTGTTAAGGTAATGAGACCTGAGCGGGGTGTGAGTGCTTCCCTGAGCCCCCCCTGCCCCGGCAGATGCAATCTGCTTCACATTAACGTGCGCGGAAAATAATGGGTCCTACTCAGCACAGCAGAACAGAGCCGCCATTGTAACCCCAGCTTTCATCAGCTGAGGAATAACAGGATACAACCTGATCCACTACTAATTCCCTGCTCGTGTCTTGAAGAAAAAGGGATGTTTTTTTGTAGCTTTTACACATTCTGTTCCAATGAGAAGGTTTAACAGTACCCCTGTCCTCCTCTCTTTATAAGTACAGCAGAGAGTCCCTCGATGGAGTGTGTGTGTGGGGTGAACCCGNGTTTTTTTGTAGCTTTTACACATTCTGTTCCAATGAGAAGGTTTAACAGTACCCCTGTCCTCCTCTCTTTATAAGTACAGCAGAGAGTCGCTCGATGGAGCTGGGGGGTGTGGGGTGTGGGGGGGTGAACTCGCTTTATTTGCATCCCGTAGGTTCCTTTTCCTGCTGGGCACAGTTTCTCGTGCAGCTTTGCTACCTGCTCATAAAGTTATTTCATTTTAACAGACCCTTTCCATGAGCGCGGGGTCAGGAGAAAGCAGCCACTACTGTTTCTGGGGCTGCAAAGCCAAACAACAGCCAACGACGAGTGTCTTTAACTGCCCAGAGAACACCCGCTCTCCCTCCTGCACTTCATTGCTTTTGGCAGATTACTTCCCCGCTAATGTGGGGGATTTCAGCATTCATCTTCCCCCAAAAAGATGAAAACCGAGCTAATATTGGAGGTGAAGCCGGGCATACCAGAAAAGTCATTTCGTATGCTGCTCTTCACAGCCAACCATCAGTGCTGCCCACGGCACTGCAAATTCTTCCAGACAAGCAGGAAAACCACAAAAAACCTTCCCGGAATTGTCCCTGCCTGGCTGTGTAACCTACTCGCTTTTCGGATAAAAGACAGGCCCCGCNGTATCGCTGTATCAATAAAACTACAAACCAATCACCCTCTCCCATTCCGCTTTCCAAATTTTGCCTTTTTTTCCTGTTTTCTGTACCCATCAGTGATGAGGTTTTGGGCCGCTGTGCTCCGAGCTGGCTGTTAGAGGGGAATGAGCGATGCTGGAGAGATCAGCACAACAACAGATCTTCCCAAATTAAGTGATTTGTCCATATTATGTGAACACACACACATATATATTTTTTCCAAGTCTCCAACTCAACATCTTCAGGATGATGAGCCACATTTTAGCACTCGGTGGCCAGCAGGACCCAATAGCTGATTAAATCAGGGAACGCAGGAGAGGCCTCGCTCCAGATGGGCACTTCTCTTAGCCGAGATGCTGCCAAGGAACCCAGCGAGGTGAGGAGTGACCTTCACGAGAGAGCGAGCGCACGAGGAGGGAGCACACAAGTATGGCTTCCTCCCAAAAGAACACCAGCTCCCCAGTCCGGCGTTAATCCTGGACAAGGGGAGGGCGAAACACCTGGAAGAACATATTGCCACCCGGGGCTAAACGTTGCTAGACAAAAGAAATCAGTCTTGGGGCTGAAGGCCCCGTTCCTCAGGGACTGGGATGTGTCAAAACACAGGCTGCCGTGCGTTGGCAAGATACGCCAAAGCCAGTCTGCACGCTGCAATTTGGTCTCCCTTTTCTTGGAGGTGCCAACCAGCTCCTTTTGAGATGCAAAAGATCCTTCTGCACTTTCCTGAGCGCTGCTGGGATGCTTGGCCCGTGGCCGAGGAGGGGGGCTTTTTTCTCCACCCCATCACCCATGAGCCAAGGGACTACACCAGGTCTAATCATAGAATAGTTCGGGTTGGAAGGACATTTAAAGGCCATCTAGTCCAACTCTGCTGCAATAAGCAGGGACATCTTCAACTAGATCAGGCTGCTCAGAGCCCCGTCCAACCTGACCTGGAATGTTTCCAGGGATGGAGCATTGACCACCTCTCTGGGCAACAGGTTGTAGTGTTTCACCACCCTCAGAGTAAAAAATTTTTTCCTTGTATCTAGTCTAAATCTCCCCTCTTTTAGCTTCAAGACATTACCCCTTGTCCTATCACAACAGACCCTACTAAAAAGTCTGTCCCCATCTTTCTTATAAGCCCCCTTTAAGTACTGGAAGGGGCTCTAAGGTCTCCCCGGAGCCTTCTCTTCTCCAGGCTGAACACCCCCAACTCTCTCAGCCTATCCTCACAGCAGAGGTGCTCCAGCCCTCTGGTCATTTTTGTGGCCTCCTCTGGCCCCGCTCCAACAGGTCCATGTCCTTCCTGTACTGAGGACTCCAAAGCCGGAGGCAGCACTGCAGGGGGGTCTCCCCAGAGTGGAGCAGAGGGGCACAATCCCCCCCTTGCCCTGCTGGCCACGCTGCTGGGGATGCAGCCCGGGATGCCGGTGGCTTTCTGGGCTGCCAGCGCACATTGCCGGCTCACGTCCAGCTTTTCATCCACCGACACCCCCAAGTCCTTCTCGGCAGGGCTGCTCTCCATCCCTAATGATGAAGTGTCAAACTGGAAGGGGATGAGTCAAGACTGTGTCTGGGTCACCCATGGGGTGAGCGGGGAACTCAGGGCCGGGTTCCCGAGGGATAGATGGAAATGCCTGTTTATAAGCAATTGGATCAACCAGTAGCTGGGCTTGAGAGGCAGGAGCCTGTGCCAGGAAAGTTCCAGCCGTGCTGGTTGCTGGCGCGCGCGCTCTCTGCGTCGCAGCCCTGCTGTGACCTGCAGACCTGCAGGTCACATCTCCTGGTGCCCGGCTCGCTGCCTTCTCCAGTCTAACCCTCTCCGCCTGAGCTCTGCCACTCCTGCCAGCCCCACAGCAATGCACACAGATAAAAAACCCAACCAACCCAGATCCAGCCCAAGTACGCCTCGGTGTCCCTTTGAAATGCATGATGCCCAGATGCCACCATCCAAAAACTCGGTCCAGCCCTTCCCCTCCCCACGGCAGCAGGGAGCAGCGGCGCTTCCGGCGCTCTTATCACCGTCTTCCTTCGCACCGCTATTTTAAAGCATTATTTTCATTCAAAGAGAGCAGCAGCGGGCGCGAGAGGTGGAAACTTGCCCCGACTGTGAGTCAGAGCCTCAAGTCAAAGTGATGGATGAGCTCACTAAACACCTTCATTTACCACCGCTAATGATGCACGATGTGAAAGGGCTTGAAAAAAAAAAAAAATTTAAAAAGCCTCTATCAAAGCTTCATCATAAAGCTTGATTCTCCTAATTGGGAAATATAGCTGGGGGTGACAGCCACGCTGGGGCTGGCTGGTAATTAGATGGGCATTGCTGCTTGGGGGAGCGGTGGCTTTCCTGCAGGGTGGCGGGAGACCGGCCCGGAGCGGGAGCAGCCGCCGGGCCCCGGGCAAGGGAGAGAATTGCCCCTCACCGGCTAAAAAGGGACTAAGGCAGCGGCTGTTTTAGACAAGACAAATAATCGCAGGGTGTTTGGAGGACTTCCAAGGCAGGGAGGAAATGCGCGTGTGTGAGGATTCATTATTTCACCAGCTGATTCCCTCATTTAATAACAATTTCTACTAGTTGATTCCCCCCCTCCGCAGCCCGAGTTGTGAGGATAGATTTAAGTAATCACTGCCATGTGTCAAAAGCAAAACTAATTTCCACTCCCCCCCAGAAGCAGAGGAAGTGGAGGAGTAATTATTAAAAAAAAAAATAATTAAAGAAGTCACACTTTTCACAGTCAAAAGCCTTTTCTAATCAGACACAGGACTAGAAAACATTCAGGGGACCACAGGAACAAGGAGGTGAGATGGATGTTCCCTCCAAGGGGAGGAAAACTACTGGGTTATTCCTTGGTCCAGTTGCAGGAGGGGAGAGGAAGGAGGAGGAGGAGGAGGAGGGTGGCTCGGAAAGGAGGTTTGAAATCACAGGTAGTGCCTGTGACTACCTGTAGCTTTTAAGGCTGCAGCAAGAGTGTGAGTGAGCTCCGAAAAGCACGGAGGTAGGAAGGGATGTCCTGCTGCTCTAAGTCACCCCATCCCAGCCTTGCTGCCACATGTTTTTTTTTCTACTTTAGGGTATTTTCTAGTACTTCTGGTTGTCAGTTCATTTGCTCAGTGAGGGAACAGCAAAGGCAACTCAAGTGTTTGTCAGGGCCAATATCCATCAGTGGGGGGAAAAAAAAAAAGGGACTCCACAGTTTGGTTTAATTGTTTCAAACTCTGGAGCAACCCAGATGACTGGTGGAGGGCACCGAGGAGGGTAAGGGCTCGCTTTACAGAGTGAGTCAATGGAAAACCTTAAGCCCCCTCCAGCGCGACAGCTCGCCCCGGAGCACTTACCTGGGTGGCGTTTCAGTCTGCATGCATTATTTACAGCTTAGCTCCAACAGCTTAAAAAGTAGGTCTCTGCTAACGCCAACTCCTTCCGACGGAGCAAGGTGTGACGGGGCCGGCACGGCAGCTCGGCTGGCACATGGGAAGCAGCCGCAGCCTCGCCGCGATCAATCACGTAGCTGTAAGGGATAACCTCTCCACCCGCAAAACGACAGCCCGGAGACGCCATCCGTCCCAGCTCGCTGGCAATCACCCTTCAGCTGCACAGAGGAGGGGGACAGACCGACCAAGCCGGGATGCGTGGATGCTGGATGACGGGGGTGAAGCCAGGGAGGCAGCCGGCTACGCACCGAAAGGTTGAGTAGGTTGGATGTGGCACAGGAATAGAGACCAGAACCAACACAGGACCGAAACCTGGATCATAACTGGGAAGCCTTAGTCGCAATGTGTCTCATTTGAATCTGCTGGACAGTCGTGGGGATAATAACCACACGTTTGCGTTTTCTGCGCTCTGTAATGCTGTAAATGAGAGATCCTTAATGCTGCCCAGCAAAGAACCCGAAACCAGGAGATACCAACCCGCGGGCATCGAGCCCCACAGCATGACTCTGACCGTCCTGAGTGATGCTTTACAGCCGGTGTTGGACACGTAAACCTACATCCCAGCCAAAATCAACACCTTCTTTCAAAACACCCCTGCCAGGAGTTATTTCAGGCAGGAGAAATCCCTCTGCAGAGGCGCTTGCTGTTGGTAAGCAAAGGGGCGCTGCCCCCAGCAGCGAGCTCTCGGTGGCCCAGGCAAATCCCCTATTTCCAAGTCAAATTACACCAACTCCAACCCCACACGTCTGAGACGCCAGAACCAGACTTTGCTGCTGAGCCACGTTCTCCCAAGTGGCCAAATCTGACTGCTCGCCCCACTAGCGACCGGCAGCCCCAAACCTCGAGCTGACATTTTCGGATTAGATAGATGCTCATCCCGCCTCGCGTGGCACAAAATCTCTCTTCCTTTGCAGCCAGTGTCTCTGGCTCTCGCGCTCTGAGTGCTGCATCATCACACTCGCCTACATTTTGTTTTCCCCAGATTTACTGAAAGCTTCCAAATTCACACCCGGGCTCAGCCCCCAATAATCTGTTTGCATACCCGTGTCACGAGGTCTTGAAAGTGTCTCAAGGAAGCCACGGTACTTTCCGATAAAGCGAGGACACTGTGCTCCCTTCCCATGGCTATGAGCCCTCTGCAAGCAGAAGCACTCTCAGTGCCTCCCCATCAGCTGCCAAAAAGGCTTTTCGGGACGTGCAGCGTTGGGATTTGGCCTGTTTAATCACCAAGTCATCTGTCCTAAATCTCATCGGTCCAGCTATCGCCAGAGCCAAAGCAGCGAGCGAATGCTCAGCTTTCCCCAACTCCCTTGCTTCAGCAGAGTGATGCTTGCTGCTAACGTCCCGGAGATTTTAGGGGAAACATGGTTCTGGTTGCCCATGGCCCTCTTGGCCCCACGCTGCTTCAGAAGCTGTGCCAGGCTGGCAGCAAACCAACCCCGTACACCAAACCTCATGGCTGCCCTCTTACCTCTGGGGGTTTATCAGCACCGGTGGCAGTGGCTGGAGCTTAAGGCTTGATGCTGCAAAGCATGAACATGCTATAAATGCTCTCGGTGCAGGAGCTGGGATGCACTTTCCTTCAGACAACTCCGTTGGAATGGAATGGAATGGAATGGAATGGAATGGAATGGAATGGAATGGAATATTTCAGCTGGAATGTTCCTACAGAATAGAATAGAATAGAATAGCATAGAATAGAATAGAATAGAATAGAATAGAATAGAATATTTCAGTTGGAAGGTTCCTACAGAATGGAATGGAATGGAATAGAATGGAATAGAATGGAATAGAAAAGAATGGAATAGAAAAGAATGGAATAGAATAGAATATTTCAGTTGGAAGGTTCCTACAGAATGGAATGGAATGGAATAGAAAAGAATGGAATAGAATAGAATATTTCAGTTGGATGGTTCCTACAGAATGGAATGGAATGGAATGGAATGGAATAGAATGGAATAGAATGGAATAGAAAAGAATGGAATAGAAAAGAATGGAATAGAAAAGAATGGAATAGAAAAGAATGGAATAGAAAAGAATGGAATAGAATAGAATATTTCAGTTGGAAGGCTCCTACAGAATGGAATGGAATGGAATGGAACGGAATGGAATAGACTAGACTAGACTAGACTAGACTAGAATATTTCAGTTGGGAGGTTCCTACAGAATGGAATGGAATGGAATGGAATGGAATGGAATGGAATAGAATAGAATAGAATAGAATAGAATAGAATAGAATAGAATAGAATAGAATAGAATAGAATAGAAAATTTCAGTTGGAAGGTTCCTACAACAATCATCTAGTCCAACTGCCTGACTACTTCAGGGCTGACCAAAAGTTAAAGCATATTATTAAAGGCATTGTCCAAACGCCTCAAACGCTGACAGGCCGGGGGCATCGACCACCTCTCTAGGAAGCCTGTACCAGGGTTTGAATTCAATAGCCTCTTGTGCAAAGGGGCACAGCGTCCCTTGCTCACACACACACACGGGCGGCTGTGCCTTGTCCCAGCAAACCCCTCCTGGGCAGCGAGGTCGAACAGCACCGTGCTCTCCGCGGAGCCGTGCCAGCCCATTGCTAACCCGCTGGCCTGCGATAAACAGCCTGATGTACCATCTGATTTCAGCCAGACAACTTCAACTCGCTGAGCATCTGGGACATTTAACCCGTTGCACACGCAGGGCCCCCCGGCGAGCGGCCCTTGGCTGGAAATGCTTTGGGCAGTGCCCAGCAACAGTCCCTCCTTCCAGATGCTGCGGCAATATTCAGCAAAAATAACTCATTGCCATGCCAAACGTGCCAATCTGGTGGCCAGATAACTCTCAGTGGAAATGAAGAACAAAACGGGCAATTTCACCACCTGCTTACCCTCCCTCCCCGTTCGGCACGTTTCGGGGTGTGCAAAATGCCCACGTTTCCCAGCAAACGCGGGGAGCAGACCTGACAGCTCGCACCCCGACAGGCGCAGGAGAAACCGAATTTCCCCGGAATACCAGCAACAAGCCAACGGGACGGCAGCTTCTTTAACTGCCACAAACAGCACGTTGCAGAGCTATTTCTTAATCACAGCCCTGATAAATGTTTGCTCCCCCGGATTTGCAGTGCTTCACCTTTCCCCCCCACAACAGGCATTTAATTTGCTCGCTGTTTAGTCCTGTTTTCATCGCGCCAAAGGTCATCCCAGTGTCTCTGACTCTTTAAATTCAACAACAAACATCGCAGCACTCTCCTTTCAAGCCTCTCGGCTTCCCCTGGGAAAGACAGGTCACCCTGTCATCTGGTGCAGACTGACGTGCGCTGACATGTCGAGGGACCCTGGCAGGGGGACACCCCAGGCTCTGTCACCATTGGAGTGCTTCCCCTCTCTGGAAGGCATCTCAAGGGCTTTTTCTCCCAGGCCAGATCCTGTCTCAGCTCAGTCTCTGCACAGATTTCCTCTGAGAACTGCACTTTTAACTGTTGAGGGCTCTCCAAAGCACATGAGCAAGCAGAAATAGGTCTGCCCTGCTGGAGACAGATGAATCATAGAATGGTTTAGGTTGGAAGGGACCTTGAAGACCATCCAGTTCCAACCCCCTGCCATGGGCAGGGACACCTCCCACCAGCCCAGGTTGCTCCAAGCCCCATCCAACCTGGCCTTGAACACCTCCAGGGATGGGGCAGCCACAGCTTCTCTGGGCAACCTGCGCCAGGGGCTCACCACCCTCACAGGAAAGAATTTCTTCCTGATATCTAATCTAAATCTCCCCTCCTCCAGTTCAAAGACATTCCCCCTCGTCCTATCACTACATGTCTGTGCAAAAAGTACCTCTCCAGTCTTCTTGTAGGTCCCGTTCAGATACTGGAAGGAGCTATAAGGTCTCCCCAGAGCCTTCTCTTCTCCAGGCTGAACACCCCCAACTCTCTCAGCCTGTCCTCACAGCAGAGGTGCTCCAGCCCTCTGATCATCTTTGTGGCCTCCTCTGGCCCCGCTCCAACAGGTCCATATTCTTCTTACCTTGAGGGCTCCAGAGCTGGATGCAATATTCCAGGTGTGGTCTCCCCAGAGCGGAGCAGAGGGGCAGAATCCCCTCCCTCGCCCTGCTGGCCACACTTCTTTTGATGCAGCCCAGGATACGGTTGGCCTTCTGGGCTGCGAGCGCATATTGCCGGCTCACGTTGAGCTTCTCAACAGATGAAGTGGGCTGAAAAATCCCAGTGATGGAAGGGCAGGCTCAGGACCAAGCACTGGTTGTATTTGGGCTCTCCCTTGAAAGGGAGAAGGGTTTCCAACCCACGCAGAGGAAGCGATGCAAGCCCAAGCCAAGAGATGATCAGTTCAGCTTTGTCACTGCGTTACGCTGCTCTGATGGGTTCCCACTTTGTTCCCTGTTTTTTTTCCTACGAGGACAGAAGGGCAGGGATGCATTAGGTGCACCGCAGCCTGGAGCGAGCCCCTGCAGCTCTAAGTGACCGGCGGGATGCTGCAGACCCTGGAAAAATCTCACCTCCACTGTTGAGAGATATTAGTTATCTAACTTAAATAAGTAAGTTTTAATTAGAATAAAATACTTGGGGTTACAATACAGTGTGATTTATGCTGTTTGCCTAGCTTTACTTGGCATGAGTAGCGAGATTTGCTGAAGCCTTTAGGCTGCAATAGAGTTAATTTTCTCAGTAATTTTCCTAGCAGCCGGTACAGTGCTGTGTTTAGTCTTTTAGTATGAGGAAAAGGTGGATAACACACTGATGTTTTGGTAGCATTTTTCCCTAAGTCTGGGACTTTTCAGTTCCCCACGTCCTGCCAGCAAGCACGGGTGCACAACAGTGTAAAACAGAAGATAAGGAGGTGATAACCCTCAGCAGAGACGGCAAATCAACAAGATCAGAGCAGTCAACGGCCGGTCTGCCTGGACACAGAGAGAGAGAGAATCCAAGAAGGTGTTAGAAGACCCCAGACCAAAAATGACCACTGGACTAAAAGACCGTGAAGAGCGTGTGAGGGGCAGGTGTATATGGTTGGACTCGATGATCTTAAAGGTCCCCTCCAACCTAGATGATTCTGTGACTCTGTAGATCGCAGGGGTATAATTGCCCAGGGATTTCTTTGTCCGAGGTCCCTCTCTGGAGGCACCCAGCCCGGGCTGACCCTGCTGCTGTACCTTTCAGTTAAATTATTTATTTGTATAAAATCCGACACCTGAGATTGTGCTGCGGGAAACCTGGGGTCGAGTCTGAAGAAGGAAGGAGCGTGCCCAAGAGTGAGTGTGTGTGTGTGTGTGGAGTGGAAAAGGGCACCCATCGGCTCCTGGGGGTCGCCCGCTGCGAAGGGCCCCTGGTCGGGGCAGTGACAGACTGGGGCGGTGAGTGTGCGACTCCTGGGATGGTGCGGGAATGCTCCGGCAGCGGCTTCTCCTCTAACGCTGCGCTGATGCTACTAAGCATCAATGCAAAAGAATAACCATTCTGGGTCACCTCAAGGTCTACCAAGCGCAGATCCTGCGTTTACATGTTAGTTAATGTTTAGGTAAAGGATCTAGGGCTTTATTCAGTTATTCCTCCCTGGCAATTCCTCCCAGCTTCCCGTGCTTTAGAGACTTCTTGAGCCAGAGGTTGAGCCTAAACTATGATGTTTAATGGCCACCGATGAAGCTGTCATTAATCACTTTTTGAACGCCCCGTGGATTTTGGCCCTTCAACATCATTCGGTGGGGAGAGCTGGCTGAAAAAGCAATTCCTTCCGTTTGTTTCCAGCCTGCTACTTGCTGATGTTGAAGCTTCGCTGTAACGATGGCACAATCATTCGGCCGCTTAGCTGGGGGCAGCCGGGAGCCGGCTCAGAGCATCCTCGCTGCACCGTCAGGTTCATCCCTCCCCGTCTGACGCACACGCGCTGATTCAGGGATAGAGTGCACACCAGGGACAACCTAACGCCCTGGTATTTATACCCCACTAGCCTTAAAAGAGCATTATTTAAAGCAAAAGCTGCTTAGTGCTGTATATTATTGACTTTAAAATGACTTAGCTTTTTTTTCTTTATTCCTCTCTCACCTAGCAGACATATATCTTTCCCCAACTGGATGAAATCCTTCCCCTCTTCCCACCCGGCTTAGCCTGCGCTGCTGACCTGCGGTGGATGATTGACGGCCTATTCATCCCCCTTCTCTCCAACATCACACGCCGTTCCCACAAGAAGGACAAAACATTTCACTACGGTTTTCGCATGGCCACAAAACGCCGGACCCGCCGGACGGGATGTCTTCACGTTCAACAGCATTTTTTGAGAAGGCGCTCATCACATTTTCTACATAGCAAGGGGGAGTGCTGCGATGCACGCGGGCTGTAGATAGCTGCATCTCGGCGGGGTGTCCTCGAAGGGTCGTGATTTCCCAGGGATAAGCAGCTCCTGACAGCCAGGCTGGCGCTGGTGGGGACGGGGCAGACGCCCAGCGCCGTGCGGGGCCAGGGTGCAGCCACCGCCACTCGCCAGCATCTCCTTCTTTTTTTGGGAAGCAGCCTTAGCCACATTTAACCCCAGGCTTAACCTGCCCACCCTACTCTCCCACGCTTGGGGTGCCAGCGTGGAGCAAAAAATTCTGGCCAGCTACCTCGGTGCACGCGAAGAACCAGCCCCAAAAGCTTGCTCCTGCTCAGCTATCTTGGAAAATGGATTCTCCTCAAACAAAGCAGCCCCTGACCAGGCAGTTTTGAAGCCACACAGACCAAGAGAGCAAAAATACAGAAGGCACTGTGCTTCCAGCCATGCACGTGCCAAAGGGAATAAATTCAAGAGGCAGGAGCCCAGAAGCAGCATCACGCAGAGGAGCACTGGCAACAGAACAACTGACAAGTCAAATCAGGGTTGTTTCAATCCCAGCTATAAAAAAGATATAAAATCATATCTTGAGGAACTTCAACAAGTCCAAAGAGTCCCAGATTGGCAGATGTAGGAAATGCCCCGTGGCCATGAAGGAGACAGAGGTGAGGAGGACAGAGGTGATGAAAAGTGCACTTCTGGGATATGTGCTGTAAAATCACCCGTATCCAAATATTTCTCCCAACTCCTTACTGTCTCCTGATACCTCAAAAGGTTTCTTTTTGTTTTTTCCTTCTTTTTTCTTCACCAGGGTGTACACCTTGAACCATAGCTCGTTCACCGTGCTGTGCGTGGCGCGGAGCCATATCAACCACCCCATCACAGCGCCGCTGGAAGACAGCCCCCTCCCACTGCTGCAACAGTTTCCAAACATCGCTGCCAAACTATGGAAAATACTCTGGTTTTATGTATGTTGGCCGCGTGCCGCGTGTACCAGACCAACCCAAGGGTGAGCATCTCCCGAGGGAGCTGCTGGAGGCCATACCTGCGTGCCAAGCACCCTCAGCACTGCCCAACGCCGGTGCTGCCCACGGGATTTGCTCCGCAGGGGCTGAGCCGGCTCCGTCTGCCTGACACAGGGGTTAACGCCGCACCTCATCCCACTAGTACTCTCATTACTGGGGCAGTTCATTAATAAGGCTGAGCAAAGTGCTTTATCAGTCGGAGACCAATGCCTTAAAAGAAAGGCCAAGCGAAAAGACAAAATGAGATAAGCGGGATGCCGAATGCACCACGGGTGGGGTGATGCTGGTGGCGGGGGGCACTGCTGCCCGCAGCCGCCTGGCAGCCCCACAGCGGCAGACTGGAGACGGCCTCGAGCTGCAAAAATCACTGAGCACATCTCTGACAGCTGCCAAGGGAGAGGGGTTTATTGTCTTGCTCCCCCTCCCCTTGTTTTCCACTCTCTCTCCCAAAATCTTAGCTCCCTTCTGACTTCTTCTGTGTCACTCCAGGTCTTCCCATCACATTAAGTCATCCTTCCATTACCGGAGGATTACTCAGTCCCCGTGGTTAACCCTCACCGGTCCCAGCGCTCACGCAGGGACACCCCTTCGCATCAAGCAGATGTGCTGCCTGAGGACTCCCTCCCTCCCGGCCGACAGCTGGCATGGTGACGAGGGACAACCAGGCATTAGGCTCTTTCGGTGGTTATTTAATATTTCCAGAGGAAAGGCTGGTCTGCCTCGGCCAGGCTGGGATTTGAATGCTGAACCATAGCAATACACAGAGATTAAATTCTAATTTCCAGCCCTCTTGCTACAGACAATCACAAAAGTAGGGTACGATAAGCTTGAGATGGCCTCTCCTGTGCTCTTAGGGCAATTAAGAGAAAAAAACGAAGTAAATAACCGGAATATTTCTAATGCTCCAGGATAAACACAGAGAAAAGCTCCGCTCCGCCCCAGTAGAGCTCTTATTAACAATTGCCACGCACAGGCAGACAGCAGTTGGTATTTAGTGCCTACCCTGGGAAATGAATTGCTTTCCGCCTGTATCCAGACTGCAATCATCTCGGAGACAAACAGAGCTCTGTGCTACAGCCGCAGCCAACGCACGGACAGCCGGAGGTGGCCGGGAGCTTTGTGACAACACGCCTGAGCGAAGACAAGGGCAAATATCGGCAGCCTTCTGCTGCTGGGGGGGTCACAGCCTGTCCCGCCCCATCTTTTTGAGCCATCACCAAATCGCAGCAGGTATTTAACTCCCGAGATGGATGTCAGCACAAGGATTTATAGACTCAGTGACCACACTGCAGCCACGAGGCTGCAGTCCGCGGTGACTGTGATACGACCCAGCAAAGGTTCAGAAGATCCACCACGGTCAGGAGCACCTCTGTCCCTCACCCACGTCCTCCTGTGGGATGCAGGACTCTACCCGTAAACCAGGGCCAAGCATCCCGCTGATGAAGCCTGACAGCCTCAGTTCCCAGCCCCAGGCAGCCTGAAGAACCACCAAGAACCAGAGTTTTGCTTTTCACAGAATCACAGACTGGTGAGGGTTGGAAGGGCCCTCTGGAGCTCCCCCAGTGCCACCCCCTGCCAGAGCAGGGGCACCTCCAGCAGTGGCACAGGACGGCGTCCAGGCAGGTTTGGAATGGCTCCAGAGTGGGAGACTCCCCCACCTCTCTGGGCAGCCTGTGCCAGTGCTCTGCCACCCCCACAGGAGAGAAGGCCCTCCTCAGGTTGAGATGGAACCTCCTATGGTCAAGCTTGTGCCCGTTCCCTCTTGTCCTGTCACTGGGCACCACTGGAAAAAGACTGTTCCCATCCCCCTGGCACCCTCCCTTTAAGGATTTATAAGCATTGATAAGATCTCCCCTCAGTCTTCTCTTCTCCAGACTGAAAAGCCCCAAGTCCCTCAGCCTTTCCTCATAAGAGATGCTCCAATCCCCTCATCATCTTTGTAGCCCTTTGCTGGACCCTCTCCAGCAGTTCCCTGTCCTTCTTGACCCGGGGAGCCCAGAACTGGGCACAATTTCTCCATCCCAAACAAAATGCACGAAGTCTCAGACCACATAGGGAGGAGCAGAGGTTTGGAAATTGCCCTCTTCCCACGGCAAAGGCAGAGTGATTCGCAACGCACCCTGAAATCACAGCACCAGGCAATATCCCGGTCTGGGCAATATCCCGCTGGCAATATCCCGTTGTCCTGTGCAACCTGTTGTAGGTGACCCTGCTCTGGCGGGGGGGTTGGACTAGATGATCTCCAGAGGTCCCTTCCAACCCTGACTATTCTGTGATTCTGTGACTTGGAGCATTTGTTCCATGTACGGGATAGCGCTTTGCTGCTCTGTCCCTTTTGATCTCCGGGACAGCCACGTAACATAGGGCAAAATTAAGTCCCATTGACATAAAGAGAAGATATCACCCACTCACGGGTCCCAAAGGTCTCCAGCTCACAAACTCTCTGCTCTTCTGCAGCAGTCACCAGCGCGCCTGCTCTGCACGCACACACAAACACGTAGATGGGATTTTAATGATGAGGAGAGACTGCATAATTCCTGCTCCAGCCTCCTCCCACGGCGGATTTGTGTTGGATGCTCTGAAGAGACCGTTTGTTGCAGGAGCTACAACTTCTCCTATCGCTCGCCCACAAGCTCCCGGCAGCCGCGGAGGATTTTCATCCACAAACATTCATTCTCTTTCTGTTGTCAAAAGGAAGGGCGCATTATTCATGCACCGGGCTTCCCCCATCCCCGTGAAAACTCCTTTTTTCTTTCTCTTCACAAGGGCTTTGTAGAGAAATGCAAGCGGGCGCTGCAAGCAAGTAGGAAAAATCAGCCCTCAGCATTCCTCCAGGACAGAAATGTTTTGTGCTCCTGATGAAATTAGGAGTGGGACATTAAAAGATTGTTGCTACCAACAAAATGAGGCTGCTTAACCTCTGTGAGGTCCTCACTAAATCAAAACACACTCCTCTTTTGTTTGAAGAGGTCTCCGTACCTGGCTGCCACGCGCAACGGAGAACGTGGCTTAAAAACTGCCGCAGCCTCATGGAGCCTCCTGACTTCCAAAAGCTGCCCCAAACCATTTGTTTGCACTTTTAGCCGGGTATTTTCAAGGTGATTTCTAATGATTTCACATCAGTGGGTCTTAAAAGAGCAAAGCGGGGAGTTTGGGCTGACTCCCAGGTGCAAAGGAGGACCCCGAAGCGTTCTTCCTTGGTGAAACGCATTTTACCGGCGTGTTTCCACTCCTCCTTTAATACCGTGGGAAACAAAGCAAGACCATGGAAAACCAAGCAAGCGGCCGTGCCGCAGCTGGAGGGGGTGAACTGGTTTGGGAAGAGCCGGGATGGGCAGCCCTCGGCATTCGGGTGCTACGGTCAAATGGGAGGTGGGAGCTCTGCCTCCTGCGGAGGCGAAACACCTCCAAATTATTGCTATGCTGATCCTGAAAAGAAGGGGAGAAAAGCACATTTTCAGCTGCCTCCAGCAGCAAGGGACCGTGCCAGAGCCTCATGGGGCTCCACTCAAACCCCATCAGTGTACCGTCTTGAGCACAGCTGCCAAACTTTCCCTATTCCCGCTCCTGTCGGATATTTTGGCAGGTTTCCATGGCATCATGCATGATGCTCCAGTAATGCCTTTTGCAAAGCACTGGGCAAAAATCGCAGGGTGACACAGGGGGAGGCGGACTCCCGCAGCCCACCACGGCAGGATGCAAAGGCAACGGAAGATGCTCGCAAGTGAGGAACAAGGGGTCCAGGAGCGGTGTTTGCACTTCCCCTTTCAGCGTTAAAAAGCAACACGTTGCTTTTATAACTGACTACGGTCTCAATCAGGAAAAAGCAACTTGTCACACTCTTCCACTCTAAAGAAAAGGGGGTTTAGCTTTCTGTGCAGACAGGGAGCAAGGGGGCCTCGTCCCAGGCACACCGCACCCTTCTGCGGGGAAAACCTATTGGGAGAAAACCAATTCTCTGAATTTCCCCTTGTGAAGCCGATCCCTGCCACCACAAAGCCGCAGACACAGCCCCATCCACCTCTCCGGCACAGCTGCTTTGGCAACGCCTATTTTCCCAGTCCAACAGATCCCACGGATGCGCAAAGCCAAGCTTAAACCCCAAATACCTCCAATCCCACATGCACCGTGGACCTGAGCGCTGGGGACAAGGCAGGAGCTGGAGGAGGATGAACCAAGCAGGATTTTTGCCCTCAGCAGCAGTATTTTACGCCACGCTGATGGAGCTGGCACACGATGGATATGGCACACTGTGGCCACTGGGCCAAACCCTGCAGATAGCAGGGGCTGGAGGTATCAGCCCTTTAAACCAGCTCCAGGAGGGCTTACTATCCACCCTGGGCTACCAAATGCCCTCCCTGACTTGTTGCTTTATCAGCAGCTGCTGCAAAACAAAGTCTTGCAGGGCTAAAATCCCGCTTGGTTCTTACCCAGGCGCTGCCGGAGGGATGCAGAAGGCAAGAGGAAAGGGTTGCTGCATTTTCAGCCCTGCTTAGGCAGGGAAAATCAAAGAAAAAACCCACAATATTCCGTCTATATTCTCATGCGTAGCCCTGTAATTTGCACATATTACCTGGAGAAGCACCTATTATGCAGGGTCCCTTTTATTATGTCCATTTTACACCCCCAGTGCGGTTCCCATTGAGGCAGGGCCACAGGCAGTAATTTCCCTGCAGAAACGGATGGCAACAGAGCAAAAATACCCGTTCGCTGCTTTCACCCTATTCATACCAACCCTCACAGAGAGACAGAAAATGACAGCTACTGTTGGACGCTTTTATGGTTAAATATATCCTCCACCTCTGAGAATTACAACCCCATTCGAGAGAACTTTCCTAACCTGTCCCGAGAGAAAAATCATGGCTTTCAGGCTGCAAAACTGTTGGAGCCGGAGAAAAATCAATGCTGCCCAAGTGGTGAGCCACGCGCCAGAACGTGGGAGGCTGCCAGGCCCCCTGCCTTGGGGAATCGGGGGCTCACCCTTCGCACTGGCAATGGAGTATCGAGGCTATGCATGAGCGGGGCATCCCCACGGGTGCTTGGTTCAGTCCCTCAGGCGCGTTAAGAAAACAACAACATAGAAAATTAGGCTTAAACTCTAAGAGAGCGAAGAAAAAAGGTACCTATTATTCAGGTCCTAAATCCATACGCAAGCCCCTGAGAAGAGACCTAAATGCAAAGACCTCAGTGGTTCCCGGTTTGCTCATGCCACCTTCTTCTCTTCGCTGACCTCGTCCCTTCCTACCACGGTTATCTTAAGAACCCAACGGCTGTTGTGGTAAAACACAATAAATGAGTATAAACAAGATTGTTCCTCGAGTGCCTTAGGAGCAATGTCATTTTTCTGCAGGCTGACACGTTAGATTAATGCATAACGAAGCAGGAATGCGGTTTAGCACGGACTAGTGCTGCTTGTCGAGCGGAGATGAAAGAACGCTCTGTTTAAACCGGAATTTAGCTGAGCAAGATTTAGTGCAACAAAGCAATAAAGGGGCTTTTGGACTGGAATGAAGGAGTGATGCAGCCCAGAAAGCCCGTAAACGAGGCGACTGCTGCTCAGGGATGGGGGAAACGGAGTGCGGAAAACCGCAGCAGCAGAGGCGCAAGAAACTGCAAGAAGAGACGTGAACAACGTGGCATCCCACTGAACGATGTGACATCCCATCAAACGATGGTGACATCCCATTGCACGATGCGATATCCCATTGCAGCGAGGCAACGACAGGTCTAACTCCGACCCGCTTTGGAGCCCCAGGTTGGGCAGTGGAGAGCGACCGTGCCCACTTCTTGCATCAGGAGGATGGACGGTGTTAAGAGGGAGGTAATGACACCTCCATTTCACCCAGAAACTCAGCTGGATAAAGGTATGTGTCAGCTCCTCAGCCCATAACCAAAACCCCTCTACCTTAGCTGGGTACCTCCAGAAGTTGTGTTTGCGTGATCACTACAGGATTTGACCCACAGGGTTCAAGTGATCAGTGTTCACAAGCCAAATATGAAAAACCCCATGAAGCTGTGCCCTGCATGCACAGTGCCCACACGCAGCCGGCAATGTGTGGGCAGAGCTGGTTTCCACGCCAGCGTGTATGTCGCAAAGAAGGGCAATGCTTGGATTTCGGAAAAAAAAACCCCAAATAAATTATATTCCTGGTGTTACCAGAGCCAGCAAAGAATGTTGCCCTTGTTTAGACCAACTATGGGCATGATTCATCCTTTATGTACATAAATACTTGGGAAATAATTAAGATTCTCCATCAGCCATAAGAACGAGCTCACGCAGGGCTGTGGGAAAGCCGGCCAGACGCTCCGCAGCGCTCCCGCAAAGAGAAACAGCAAACGGCCCCATTTCCTACAAATCCTCATCGGGCGCGTTCCTGGTGCGGCCATGGAGCAGATCTCATACCAGGGCTGACATTCCTCTCACCCTGTGCTGTGCTAAACGCTCCCAGCTTCTGCCCACATCTGCATCACTTCCGAACCCGGCATCCAGGCTGGTCCCGCCACCAGCGGAAAGGACAAGTGGCAAAGAAGAGAGAGTTGGCTGGAGCTAAGTAAAGCCACCTGAAAAACCCCTGTGAATTGAGGGGGGGGAAAAAAAAAAATCAGATCCTTGCTCTTCACACATTCCAGCACCCAGGGGAGGACTTGCATGAGCTCTGAAACATAAAATGGGTTCAGAACGTGAAGAAAACACCACATTGGCTCACCCCAGTGTGGAATCCCCCCATAAGCTCAGGGCAGACACGGGTTTGCTTTTGGGGTGCTTCTTCACCTGTTGCAGAGCAACAACAGAGTGCAATGAAAAGGAGTGTTAAAAAATTCACGTATTTAGGTCCAGACTGACCCCATTTAATTCCAGCGCTCAGCCTGAGCTGCTCCACCCAAAACTCTTCCATGCTTCGCACTCCAGTGGCGTCAACAGGAATTGTGTGCAAAAAAAAGGGCTTTAACTGATGTGAAATGTGGCTAGATTTGGAGTTATGATATGAGCAATAGATATTCCTTCAGACGCTGCCCACTACTCAGCCTGGCAGGACAAGCACCGCTGCTCCATCCCCTCCCTGCTGCATCCCTGGCTCCTCGCTATCACTCCCGTGCACAGCGGCAACACGGGCACCAAGTAAAGGTAACGCCTTGGCCACTCCGGGGATGGCAAAGCCACAGCAAAGCCACGGAGGCCGTTTTCCCTGGGAAACACCTCCTCCCTCCCCACGAAGCGCACAAGCCCACACTCCAAAGCGGTTACGGACCCGCGGAGCTTGGATTACCGGTTTTGCCTTTGTGATGCCGAAGGCAAGCGCTTGGCAGCAGGAGGAGCAGGGAGATTCCAGCATCTAATTCAACTCTTGCTAGTTAAACGCTGGACTGGAATCGTGTCCCCGGGCAGAGCCAGAGACGTACAAATTACTTTAGCAGGCTGGCTTCATCCTCCTGCTGTTGGCTACCCTACCAGGCAAAACGCTGATTGTCATCCGGGCTGTTTAATATAAATATATGCGATTCAGAGGGAGGCGCGGAGAGGGAGACGGCAAGCGAGAGACAGACAAATTGATAATAGGCAAAAAAAAAAAAAGTAAGGTCGTTTGGCAGAGGTCGGGGTGCTCCGGTGCCAGGCAGCACCGCAGAGCAGGGCAGCCAACGCTGAGGGCTTCTCCCTCGATTTGGCTCTTTCCGCGCACACACTGAATGCGATGCCCGGGGTGAGATGGAAACGGAAAGCGCCGGCCGCCCCCTCTGCCTACGCAGCAGCCCGCTTGACCAAAAAAAAATAATAAATCAGCTCAAATCCTCTCTATCATCTGTGCCCATCCTCCTCCTCCGGCTGCTCTGCTTCTGATTATCACCTGTAACGAATACGGCAGTTGTGGAATAAAGAAAAGCAATTTTCCCTCGTAATTATCTCACCGCATTTCTGGGGGGACTAATCACAGTTATTTGGCTTTGCTCAGCGCTCGGTCGCGCTGTGCCGGGGTGCGGGGCTCTCGCTCACCGTGCCGGCGAGGCCTCGGCGGGGGCGCCAGGGGGTCCCAGGACGGGCTGGTCCAGGAGGGACCGATCCGCCCCACTGCTTATGGCTACGTCCCCCACTGCCCGGTGGAAATGCCAGCGGGCATTTAGTGAAGAAGGGATGCTATCCCACTAAAAATTTGACTGTGGGCATCCGAGGAAGTGGCAATACAACGACATCCGCCACCCCTTCACAAGCCCTCAGCAAGAAGGGCTTCCCACTAGTGTCTGAGACCCCCCTTTGATCCCAAAACTGGGGAAAGCTTTTAATCAAAGACAGGGAACAGCATTGCACTAACACGTCCATCTCCTACAAATGCACTCCCCCACTGCCTCCAATCATAGGGATAATTAAACTCCAATTCCTTCCCAAACCCTTCCAACATGTCTAACCCAGCTGCAGGGAACAGGGGACTGTGGAGCATCAGGCGACGGGCGCAGCCGTGAGCTTGGAGAAATGATGCCTCTTAACGAAGCCACGGCACAGATTACGACGCGTGTGTTTCTGCTGGTTACGAGTCAGTGCACTAATGAGTGTGTCTCTGGCAGACAGGACCCAGGAGCACAATGCATCACAAAGATACACATTTCTAATTAACAAAGTATTTTCGAGTAACTCCACAGCTCCAGACCCCGCGACAGGCTCCACCAATCCCTGCCATTGTGCTGCAATCCCTAATTATCGCAGGGAACCAGGGACAGAGCCACAACATTCATTACAGGGTCAAGAATCACTGTGCAGGAGACGAGAGACTAGGTTTCCACATCCAAAGCACGTGGTTATGCGCTTCCTACAGATGGACCCTCCAGGCAGGTTGCAACACAGGACAGATGCTGACTCCAAATTGTCCCTTCCTGACCCCAAATTTGTCTTGCAGGAGAGTGGGAAGACTTCCTCTCCAACAAGAAAGAAAGAAAATGAAAAGAAGAGCCAGGAAAGAAAGAATCATAGAATCACAGAATAGTTTGGGTTGGAAGGGACCTACAAAGATCATCTAGTCCAACTCCGNTGAAAGGTCTCCCTGGAGCCTTCTCTTCTCCAGGCTGAAGAACCCCAACTCTCTCAGCCTGTCCTCACAGCAGAGGTGCTCCAGCCCCCTGATCATCTTCATGGCCTCCTCTGGACTCATTGTAGGGCTCTGAATGCCCCAGAGCAGGTACCTCCTCCTGCCTATAACCTCCTGTTGGGGGCTGCTGTCGTAGAGAGGAGCCACCGTATGTCATGCTGTAGGCACCACCATGGGCTTTCGTGGAATCTTACCAACCTCACTGCAAAGCAAGAGTAATTCCAGGGAAGCTGAGGGATTTTGGAGGCTATGAAAAGGTGGTAAGAGGAGACTTGAGTCCCAGACATGGCTGATATCACCATGCTGGTCCTCTTCCAGGAAACCCCAACAGAGGTCCCTACTATAACCAAAGGCTTGTTGTCACAGTTGTGAATTTAAGCCAGTTTACCCCAAAAAACAAGCACTGACCCTTTCCTTTTAGAAAGACACCTCTTAACACCTGATCTCTGCCCCAGACTGGCCGCCAGCTGTGTGGTGCAGGGGGCCACCGAGGAGTATCTCTGAGCATCAAGGAGAGATATCAAGTGAGCCCTGGGCTGGTAAGAGGAGCAGTTAACCCACAGACTGATGGGATCAACACCACAGGTCCCAGACATCCCAGGCACTGGGTTACACTGCTTCTGTGCCCATGCAAATGAGGATTTTACAAGCGTAGCCTCCAATAAGTCAAAATAAAACATATCCTAATTACAAGGGTTGTCCATAGCTACTTACCAAACACACCTTCTCCACCGGGGCACAATCAGCCCCCCCCAAAAACCAGCACACAAGGAGGGAGAGGAACGGGAGGAATGGGAACTTTGAAGAAAGCCCCGGAATCGCTTGATTTATTGGCTCTATTTAGTTTCTAAACAAAAAGCAACCAGCAAAGCAAAGGAATGGGACAAGATACTGCACGATAAAACCAGCTACAGAAAGAGCTGGGAAAGTATTCCCACAGGCTTGGGTTTTATTTCTGATAAAACGGGCCTGTCCTCTCCTTTTCCACCAACCAAAGTCTCTCCGCTACCACTGCACCAAGCCAAAGCTCTTTTCCTTGCGAAGAGATGGATGCAAAGAAGGGCTCTGTAGCTCTTTGGTCATTAGAGCAAACTACTAATTACACCCCAGAGCAGAACACTGACAGGTTGTGGATGGCCAATAGACATATTAGAAAAGTGTGGAAACTTAATATTTGCAAATTTCTGCAACATCTGACAGCAGGGCTGGGTCAAGCCAACGCTGATGCCGGGGAACAAGAGCCCATTGCTCCTTCAGAGGCATCACAGGGCACTTCCAAACCCCAAACTGGGGGCTGTGGAAGGAATTTCCCACCAACTAACACACACATCAGATCAGGAGCATCCCTAACGGGGTAACTGCTGGAGCACAAATAAAGCAACGGGTGCTCAAGCACAGGGAAGCCAAGACAGATACTCTCTGTTCTCTATATTAAGGCATTTAGACCTCGTTGACTTCAACTTCTAGCAAAGGGTTGGCTTCAACTCCCACCCACTTCCTAAACGAGCATCTAAACCAGAAATCCAGGCAAACCCCATCCTACAAACCCTCGCCGGGGCAGAGCCAGCAGCCAGCGCCACATGTTCACAGCTCCGGGGTCGCTGCCGTGTGGTCAGGGCTCATTTACGGCCGAAACCTCACCCCTGCTATTAAAACCATGAAAAACCTCAGCTATTTCCCGGCTCGTCCAAGAGAAGGGAAGCGTTACGGCAGGCTTGTAAGATAAAGCCTCACAGATCTCTGGCACGCGGACACGCTCGCACAACCACTCCAAGCTGATAATTAAGGCCAGGGATTGGTAATTAAAGACAGAGTGGCACAAAGCACTGCTTTAAATTTTTTCATTTTCAAGGATTTCTCATATTTGGGGCTGTAAAGAGCTCCCCACTGCCACATCAGCGTAACTTTAATAATGCCCTGATGGGATGACGAGGGGCGTGCATTTCCTATTCTAATTAAGAAAAAAAAAAAACCCGTGAGAGTAACTGAGCTCCTGGGTCATTATCCGGCCCCGTGTGCCGAGCGCAGCCCGCGGGGTACAGCCTTGCGGCACGCAGCCCCAGCGTACTCCCTCCATTTCTGACGCTTTATGGGAAAGAGCAAATTTGAGCCATCGATACATCTTACAAACGCTCAACACACAAAAGTACTGTTACCACTGATAATGGGATGGAGGCGTTCCTCCACGTTTGGGTCTCTAAGGACAAGAAGGTGTAAGGATGCTGAGCCAGATCTCCGGGAGATGTGGTCCTAATCTTATCCGGCCATACAATCCTTTATTCCTTTGTGTCTCTTTTCCTCTTGTGTCCCTTCTCCTCCCCTCTCCTTCTATTTTCAGGCTAAGTTTTTTCATGGGATTAGTCTCTGCTATGGCTACAAATAACATCTGCTACAACAGGAACCAAAACTCTCTTGGGACCACGAGCCAGCACCTGGATACAAATCCTGACTCTGCCAGATTGTGGCTTCTTTTGTATTTCTCATTTCCATAAACAAAAATAATAAATATATAATGCACAACATCACGGAAAGCAAGGAGCCCTTTCCATTCCCATCAGCATCACCCATAGGTCTTTCGGCCCCATGGATCCAGGACGTCGGCAGTAGGGATGCTTTGCTGAGGACTCAGGATCATTTTCTCCCTATTTTTAATCAAACAGTTCCCTTTGGGCAAACGTGCTACAAGCCACGGTGTGCATGGTACGTACGTGCCTGTACGTTAATTACCAGCTAATTAGGATGTCTTGGAGCAGTTTGTCTCCCGCTCTCCAATGCCCAGCATGGGGATGTTTGGAGGATGGATGGTTGAGGTTTTTCAGCCCATTCCCCCTCCCCGGGCACTCCCGCGCTGCTTTCCTCTGCAACTGGGATGCAACGGGGAAAGGAAAATGGAAAAGGAGAAAAACACCTCTGGGGGAGCATGAAACAACCCGATCACACAACCATGCATGGGGGAAACGCTGGTGAGACAGGAGACAACTAAAGATTTCGGAGGTTGTGGCAAGCTCAGAAGGTTTTGACCTCCCGGCTCCCTTGCAGCCCTGGTTAATGGTTTTAGGCGCTTTCCTTCATCGTGGTGGATTTGTTCCTCCTGTCGCTGCAGGTATGCCACAGCAGCTCCCACCGGCACCTACATTTGCACACCACGGCCAAAACCATTGTGGAAAAAACCCCTTCCAGCTCTCCCAAGCCTGGGGGTGGTCTGAGGACACAAGGACCAGGAAGGGGACAGTGACCCACCAGCGTGACAGTGGCTTTCGAAAGCCGACTCACCAGGACTGCGGTTTCCTCTTCATGATGCCCTGGCGTCTCCACTGCGAGTGGGGGCTGAGGTGGTAGGTGAGCTGCCGGCAAAGCTTCTCCATGGCCCCGAGGGAGTCCCCCTCCTGCGAAGACAAGGAAGGGACACCAGGTAAGGTGTCTGCAGCGTTACCGTGATGCCCGTGGGATGCTCCGACTCCAGACTGGCTCCCTGCTAGGAGCTGGCAAGTCACAGAATCACAGACTGGTGAGGGTTGGAAGGGCCCTCTGGAGCTCCCCCAGTGCCACCCCCTGCCAGAGCAGGGGCACCTCCAGCAGTGGCACAGGATGGCATCCAGGCGGGTTTGGAATGGCTCCAGAGTGGGAGACTCCCCCACCTCTCTGGGCAGCCTGTGCCAGTGCTCCGCCACCCCCACAGGAAAGAGGTTCCTCCTCCTGTTAAGATGGAACTTCCTATGGTCAAGCTTGTGCCCGTTCCCTCTTGTCCTGTCACTGGGCACCACTGGAAAAAGACTGTTCCCATCCCCCTGGCACCCTCCCTTTAAGGATTTATAAGCATTGATAAGATCCCCCCTCAGTCGTCTTTTCTCTAGACTAAAAAGCCCCAAGTCCCTCAGCCTGTCCTCATAAGAGAGATGTTCCAATCCCCTCATCATCTCCGTAGCCCTTTGCTGGACCCTCTCCAGCAGTTCCCTGTCCTTCTTGAACCGGGGAGCCCTGAGCTGGACAAGATACTCCACTCCACTATGTGGTCGAAAAGGACCACGCTAAAAATTGTATGGGAATTGGGGAAAAAGAAACCCCACTGATTGCTATGATGCTGCAGGGATGGGGCGTCTCACCAAGGGCCACCCTGTCCTGCGCAGCCGTGGACACTGACACAGGAGAGCGAACGCAGGGGTGCACGAGCACTGCCTGGGTAGGGATGAGGAGGTCCCTCCTTGGCTGCTGTGCTGGGGTTCAGGGGAGCCGCACGGTGCGGTCATCTCTCTGCAATTCATTCAGCAGCAGCACCGTCATCGTTTGACACTCCGTAATAGCTTTCAGCACTGAAGTTTTACAGAGATTGATTAAATAAATCAACCAACCCATACGTTACCATCAAAACTGCTTTACAAAAGAGCAAACACTACGAGGCTTTGTGAGCTGATGGAGATTTCAGGAACAGCGCTCATCAGAAAATCTCAAACCATGTATTTGTTTTTCTAAAATAAAAAAAAATCAAGGAAAACGGATTTTGGTGGAGTCTTCTCAATTCTGATGAAAAATTCCACACAAAAGGATAGTAGCTGGGAAAACTTTAACTCTGAAAGTTTTTAGGAATTTGGTTCTAGAAATTTTGGTTCCTAAAAACAAAACAAAATACAAATACCAGTACCTGGACTGTCCAATCATGTTTAATTTCAAGATCTTTATATACTAATGCATAATATGACATCCGATAATGGAAACCACCCATCTTGCCCTGCCTGGCTTGCTCTCTGGAAGGTCCCAAGCAGAGATTAACCTGACCTAAAAAATAATAATGATTAAAAAAAAAATCAAGATGTGACGATTTGTGGCATCTGCCTGGTTTTAGGAAACTGCCGCACCACGAAACATCCTAGAGAAGGCACAGAAGCTGAATAGGAAGCCCTAAAATACGCAGTCAGCCCGGGCTCAGCTCGCCGCTGCTCTTCATTCGCGCTGACTGCTCAGGATTTCGCTGTGTGCGGGGATGAGCTGCGGAAGATGCTGCATCTTCTCTGCCTGCACACCCAATTACTGCTGCCTTCGCGCCCCCGCTCCGAGCGCGAGCGCCCCGGCAGAGCTGCGCGTCACCTGTAGTCTAATTTACACCAGCGATTCTCCCACCGCGCCTCCAAGTCAGCAGAGCGGGACCGGTCTTATAAAGACATTATAAATATTGAATTAACCAAGGAGCAAGAGGGATTTTGACAAATCGCCTCCGGGTGCGCAGGGAAACAATCACAGCAGGTTTTCTCAGCGTAAGAAAGAAACCCACTAAACCAGGACAGAAAGGGCACATCTGCAGATGGCCGGAGCAGAAATATCAGTGTAGGACTTGTGGTCTTGAGCTTCTCTGTTCAATCCAGTCTGCAAGATGCCAAGCCTTGACAGAAATCGGGGTAGTTTATTCCCAGATAGGTCCAGGTGCCTACACAATCACTAACGTTAATCAAAAGGTGATTTAATTCCGGGGCGATGCTTGCCGGCAGCGAAGTGAGGGCACCAGCGCTCACCCCCTCCATCAGGCGTGCGGTGGCAGGCGATTTCGGCAGCTCACATAGAAACTCCAGACCCACAGATACCATCAGGGCACGGCGTACGGAAAACGCTGTGTCAGCACGAGCTGGAAACAGCGCGAGTCAGGACCCATTTCATATCTGAGCTCCACAAGCGTTTGACGGCCGTGCCTCCCGGTTCCCAGTTTGCGGAGGAGGAAATACGGGTTTAAGAGCATATTTAAACCCATGCTTTTCAACACCTCATTTATCACCACGCTTAACTTGAAACGAGGGTTTTAATCCCGCAAATTTCAATGGGACGTCAGCCTATGCTAAACCTCAGGCATGCCGAAATCTCCCCTCCCGCTGGCGACCTTGCGGCAAGAAATATCTACTGCTCTAGGCTTGGGGATGGACGAACCCTAGGAGGCTCAGCCTGTCAAATTAACACAGAAAAAATAACGCAAGAGAAGATTTTATTTCGTGTTTTCCACCAGAAGGTCTGGAAACACATTGCAGCCATTCTTTAATTAAAACCTCCAAACGTTTTGGGAAGGCGACAGCATACGCTGCTCCCTCTAACTGCTCTCCATTTGCAACTCCTTCCTCGCTGTGTAAGCAGCATCCCTAAAGTAAGAAGAAAACACCATGAACTTTGACACCTACCCTATTTTTTTTTTTTTTACCTTT
>VUYV01000148.1:1257088-1268133 GCA_008711295.1 Anarhynchus alexandrinus | reverse complement strand
ACTGCACCCCCCTCGCTATCTATTCCCCTTCCCTAAGTGGGAAACAAACCCCATGAACTTTGCCCCCTCCCCTTTTTTTTTTTTTTTTTACCTTTGCATAATATCCACAGCAAGCTGCCTGGTGCCACCAGCTTTCATTTCATCTATTTTTTTAGCTCTTACCCTTGCACGGCATTGCAACAGCCCCCGAAATACCAGCGTCCACCCTCAGCACTGCGCAGGGGTTTCCATCTCTGAGCCCTCACTGCATCGTGGGGGAAAAACTCCTGTTGAAAAGGAAACAACGCGCAAAAATGCTGTGGAGTAAAGAAGCCACCATGTCGCCATTCAGCACTGCAAATTGCCTCCAATATAATCCTGAAAGAGACAATTAAAATTGTCTCCGGTATTATCCTGACAACTAAACTGTCAGGGAAGTGAAACGATTCACAAGAGGAATGTGGCAAAAAAAGCAGAGAAAGTAAAAGGAACAAGTTTTTGCCGGTACAAGTGTGGCAGGACCATCTTCCCTCTCCGATAAGAGATTTTTCCCCGCGCAGTGTGCTCCCGCCGGCCCCTGGCACGCAGCGGCCAGCCCTCCCGAGCAGCGTGTCCAGGTAATGGGTGGAAGCTCAGACCCGAACTTCACATCAAGCCAATTTCTGAGACATCCAACCCAAAGAAAACCCCTCAACAGAACCCAGCAAATCGTCCATCAATGATACAGCACATCCAGGGCCCCAAGGAAAGATGCTAGAGCAGGGCAAAGCACATTCATAGAATCATAGAATGGTTTAGGTTGGAAAGGACCTTGAAGATCATCGAGTTCCAACCCCCCTGCCATAGGCAGNTTCCCCGCGCAGCGTGCTCCCGCCGGCCCCTGGCACGCAGCGGCCAGCCCTCCCGAGCAGCGTGTCCAGGTAATGGGTGGAAGCTCAGACCCGAACTTCACATCAAGCCAATTTCTGAGACATCCAACCCAAAGAAAACCCCTCAACAAAACCACGCAAATCGTTCATCAACGATACAGCACACCCAGGGCCCCAAGGAAAGATGCTAGAGCGGGGCAAAGCACATTGTAATCCTTATCTCCTTACATCAGTGGCCACCGCCAGCTCACCCTTCACATGGTCATCCCCACCAGCCCACTCTCTTTCATCCCTGTTTTCTTCACAAGCCAGCTCAACTCACAAGCCCTGCAGGTACTGGGCTACTTCTATTTTGGGGTTTTAAAACATGATTTAGAGAACATGACTTTGGCACANCTCACCACCCTCACAGTGAAAAACTTCTTCCTAATGTTCAATCTAAACCTGCCCTCTTCCAGTTTGAAGCCATTCCCCCTTGTCCTGTCACTACATGCCCTAGTAAAAAGACCTTTCCCAGCTCTCCTGTAGGCCCCCTTTAGGTACTCGGTGGCCACAGCCAGCTCACCCTTCGTCGTCCCCACCAGCCCACTCTCTTTCAGCCCTGTTTTCTTCACAAGCCCGCTCAACTCACAAGCCCTGCAGGTACTGGGCTACTTCTATTTTCGGGTTTTAAAACATGATTTAGAGAATATGACTTTGGCGCGCAGCAACTCACGCATCTCCTTCTGGTCTCGGTACCACGCGAGGGTACAAGCCAGCCACAGAAGTGTGGTCTTTTCCACACCAGTCTGTAGTGATCTGTAGATAAATGCCCCAGTTTAGCACTGGGATAAATAAACAGCCCATTTCAGGCCCTTCATAAGACACGCTATTTTGGGGTCAGGCTCCTTGCTTCTGCCCATCTCATTCCCATCGCTGCACTTCACCTGCCCACGGGGGAGACGCAAACCTCTCCGCTTCAAGAACCCACTTTTTTTTTAGATACCTCCCTAAACCTCTGCAATTCCCCCCACGGAGAGCTTTGTGGGAGGCTCCAGAGCAGCCCCAGCTCTGCCCCCGGCGTACGAGAGCTGCCCCGGGTTGCACAAAACACGCGCGCAGAAGAAGGGATTGAGCTGACGCGGCGCCAACGGCAGAGCTGGACGCCCCTCTGATGGGTTAAACAAAGGCTTTTCCACTGTTTGCGATCCAAGTCTATCAGGAAATAATTGAAGCTGACGCACACCCCGGTGGGCCCAAGCCCAAGAGCTTGTTTGAAAATTGAGTCAGCTTAAATATCAGCCCAGCTCGCTTGTGTTGACAAAGTTTTAACCTCGCGAAGGGGGAGAGCACGGCACGCGGGGCTGCCGGGAGAGCCGGGGGTCAGCGCAGTACACCGGCAGGAGCGATGATGCTGAGCACCGTCCCCGTAGGCTTCCTGACGCCGTGCCAGCGTCACACCATGATGCCGACCTTCCCTCTGGTGCAAGGTAACGCTCTCCATCCAGCACGATCCTGTCTGCTTAGTACCATCAGCATCCCCAGGCATGATGCAAGAGAAGACACAAACCCCACCGGGCGCAGGCGGATGCTGTTCCAGCCACTAACCGCTTCCCGCAAAACCAAAAGCAATGGCCAAAAAGTCTTTCTGCCCCACCTACATCAGTCTATATCACATCATTTATGGGAGGTCAATATAAGGCTGGGTTTTTTTTTTTGTGGTCAGAGGGCTCAGGAGTGGCAAGGCAGACTTACCTCAGCCTACAGAAATTCAAACCCGCGGCACTGCGCTTTGGCAAACACTACGTGCCCTTTCCGTAGAAGGGACCATCATCAAGCACAAGACATACGCAACGAGAGCTGCCATTTTCACTCAGCATATCGTCTTACCTCCAGAACCCAATCGCAGCGCTAATTGTTCCTGAAATAACACACAGGGATGACTCTCCAGCAAAAGCATCGCCAGTGATACCATGGAAGACGTGGCTCCTTCCAGCATCAGGCATTCGCAGCACACGTGCGTTTGTTACTCTGGTTTCCGAGCTCTGGGAAGGAAACTGCAGAGCATGGCCGGGGTGGGGAGATGGGACAGAACACACAGGGAGTTCAGCTTTCCCAGCTGACAACACTGCCAGGAAAAACCCTGCTTTGTAGAGCTGGGATATAGAATCATAGAATGGTTTAGGTTGGAAAGGACCTTGAAGATCATCGAGTTCCAACCCCCCTGCCATAGGCAGGGACACCTCCCACCAGACCAGGCTGCCCAAGGCCACGTCCAGCCTGGCCTTGACCACCTCCAGGGATGGGGCCTCAACAACCTCTCTGGGCAACCTGTGCCAGTGCCTTACCACCCTTAAATATGCCCTTTCTCTTAGGGTATATTAGGGTAATATGCCCTTTCTCTTAGCGCCTCACTCACAGGCTGACTGATAAATGCTGGTATGATGCCGGTGACGAGCCCTCAGCTGAGCTAACTCCCTGCAGATCCATCGGCTACACATCTGGAAACATCTGCGAGTTTGCAGAAGCTCCCAGTGCCGTGATCTTGCGTACGCCTGTACAACTCCTACATCAAGAGGGAGAGAAACCTGTGCCACACACGCAGAAAAACTGCTTTGAGCAGCGCCCGAACCGGGGGCAAAGCCTCTGTACAAGGAGCGAGAAAGCCGTACAGCACCCTCTTTCCTTTTCATTTATCTTGGCTGCTCAGCTGGAAAGTTTTCCGGAGAAGACGTGCCTTGCAGAGCGCGTTTATGCAGCACCCCGGCTCTCGGCAGGACTCACGGAGCCCACAAAGAGCAAACGCAGGTGGTATGAGCATCAGCTCAGAGAAGCGGTTTCGGGGCAACGTCTTGGCTCCTACTCAACCGTGTCCTCTCCGAGCTGGCGGAGATCCAGCACAGTTCCCGGCCATCAGCCGGGATGCCGAGCACAGGATGGAGGAGGGATGAGGGGAAAGCCGAGAGCAGAGGCTCTTCCCTGCAAAGGGCCCCTTTCCCCGTCGATCCTCTTCCATCTTCGCCTGCCTCCAGCCCTCTGGAGAAGGAGAGGGCTGCTCGCTGCCAGGAGGAGCCTGGAGATTCATGAGATTTTAATCCCTTAACAGATTTCAGCTGGGAGAGGGATTCATGGCACATGCCCCGTCTCCAATCCAGCCCTGCGCCAACGGGATCTCGTTCAACTGGAAAACGAGGGGGAGCGGCACGAGCTGAGCCCCGTCTGTCCCCACAGCAGAGGGGGTACCGAGGCACGTGCCAGGGACCACCAGGCTCCTAACCCTGGCTCCAGCCCCGAGCGGAGAGCTCTGGATGAAGGGATGGAGCAACAGCGCTTGAAATGAGAATCGGTTAAACCCCAGGGATAAACGAGAGCAGGTAAAGGCTAGGAGCCAGGCTCACCCGCTTCGTGTCCTGCTAAACCTGCCCTGATTTCCACAGGGGAACCCGTTTTATCCTCTCTGATGGTCTCACCAGTGGAGTAGGAGAGAAACTGTTCAGCCTCTATTAGCACCGTGCACCGACAGATCCCGTTGGTGAGGTACCACCCGGCATCTGCACACCACGTTCAACCCCAAACGAGAGATCCCTGGACGCGTTCCTCGCCGCTCTGCCGGCAGAGGGAGGGGGGGTAATTGGAAGCAGAGGGATGACACCATGGGAAAGCAAACACGGGATGAACAGGACCGTGTTTTCGCTGGGGATAAATAACTGTGGTGTCATTGCCTGCCCTCCTCGCGGCAACGACTCCGGGGCGATGCAAGGAGGTAAGGGTTGCATCCACAAACTGGATTTCTGCCCCAAAAGAAGCAGCCAGAGAGCTCGGAGGAGGACACAAAGCTTACGAAAGCCTTGCGATAAAGATGTTATTTGCAAATTAATTTGTTTTCATTAAGGAATGAATCACCCGCTCCACCCCCAGCAGCAGAATCCCTGGTGGTGCGCAGAGCCCTGGGGGGGGGGTTGCACCGGGGCCAAACATCATGTAAAATAGGCCAACATTAATGATTAAAGAGCTCTGGTAAAGAATTCCTGCTGCAGCGCAGCAGGGGATTGACCTAAATTAGAACAATTAGCCATTGTCTCGGGTGGGAGGAAGCGACAGGTTTTTGCTCGCATTATTACATAGCCCCATGTTTCTGTCACTTGCAATCAGTCTCTGGGCAAAGAAAAACAGGTGCTGTACCGCAAATCTTAACATGCAAAAAGTCCCAAATTGGCCCTCCAAAACCATGATTGTGACTTAATTAAAATTCTAATTTTTTTTTTCTTCCCTTTTCCATTTCTTTTAAAAAAACTTTTCAAACTTGCATCATTCCTTTCCGGATGCTGCAGGATTTGCTGTTGCTGCTTTGGTGCCTAAAAAAGCTCTGTCCGTACACAAACCATTGCAGCCACAGGGCAGGGAAACTGCTGTCATCCTGGGAGCACCATTCCCCACATAGGAAATATTTGGTGTGGAGACTCCTCAGCCAAGATGTTTGCCTTCCATACAGTTCCGCGGACACTGACCCTTAAAACGTGACCTATTTCATACCCAGAAAATACAGAGAATGATAGATTTCCTTCCAAATCCTCCTCCCTGTTTTATTTGTCTTGGGTGATTAGCTAGGACAATAGGATAATAGTTTGGACTATTGAGAAAAAACACAGTTGAGAGAAAAAAAACTATGCTCACAATAGTAAATAGAGTTATTACACAGTAAAAAAAAAGACATAAAATAGTGAGAGATGCTCGAGGAAGCCCTAGGACAGATCACCCTCAACGGCTTTGACGTGCATCAAATCAGCATAGAGCAAAGGAGAACAAATCCCCGGTAACCTGTGCTGATGTAGGGATAGACTTTGGGGTTTGGGATGGACAAGAAGGTGAAGAGGAAATGTTATCTCAGCACTGTGAAACATCCCCATGTGCAAAGCTTTAACAACACCAGGAGATCCCTAACACGTGCCAAAGCTGACGGGCCACAGGGACCTCCAAATACCTGCCAGGGAGGCGGCAAGAGAAGGCACAGGGACACATTTTGGGCAATTAGTAAGTGAAAGCCATGTCCACCGTCCACCAGCGCAGAGCGGCTGAACCCCCCAGCCCCCAACCCAGGTCAATGCAGCGGATGGGAAAAAGCTCTGCCCACCCAAAACCTGCAGCCGCTCCTGTGGCCCCGAAATGGCTTTCCCCAGCCGCTGGCACAGGAACGGCATCCCGCTCCCCGGCGCCGGGGCCCCGGCGTTTAATAGAAACCGAATTTACGACGCCTTCCCTTTTGATGTAGTCACGAGGAGCTGAAGTCATCTAATGGCTTTCTGGTTTTCTTTTTTTCTTTCCTTTCTTCTTCCCTCCCCCCTCCGTGCTTTCAAAGCATGGGGCTAAATTGCAGCCTATTGTTGCATGCAGACATCTGCGCTGCAGCCAGCCCCGGCCCCAGCAAGCCACCGCCAGACTTCCCTTTTGAAGCCCTAATGAAGTTTTCTCCAGCAAACTGTCCTCCTCCTGCAAGACCCGGAGCCGAGGAGGTAGGAAAGGCTTTAAATCCACCATTCCACTCTCACCGACGGCCAAAACATGCCAACACCCCATCAGCAGCGAGCGTTCAGGTTGGTGTGACATTGTCCCACCACCACAGGAGGCTTGGTGGCTGCTCCTACCTACAACCCCATCCAGGTGTGCAGGGATGGATCCACGCCAGCGCCAAACCCTTCTTGCTGCACGGCTGGTTGGTCATTGAGTTCCTTGGGCAAGGATGAAAACGCACCTGGAAAAATCCCTGTCGTGCTATAGGGCAGAGCTCTCCAGGGAGGTGTCCTTAAAATATCACCATAAGGATATTGCAGTTCCCTCTCCGCTGCTTCAGACTCCTCTGGGAAGAGGCCCCAGCGCGCGTGCAAAATGAGTGATGAGGTGGATGATGCCCAAAGGTGAGCAGATATGGGGCTTGGTGAACATAACCGATATATCTTGACCACACAGAGGAAAACCAAATCCAAATAAAGTGACAATATAGCTTTAAATGGGTCCATTCAACCACCCAATACCCCCATGCAGAAATTCCTTTTAAAATAAATCAAGGCCATTTTAATCCAAATTAGAGGAGAAATGGAGCAAGTTTAATAAAGGCCATTTTAATAAGAATGAGGTTGTTCCCAGCAGGGTTCATGGCAACCGCGCTAATCCACTTGATCTTTCCTGAGTTTCCCCAGGTACGCAGCCGTGGGGCCAAACGCCGCCCGTGCCTCCCCCTGCTCGAGGTTGGGGCTGAGCGCTCGCTGGCAGCAGAGACACTCCGACAGCTTTTGTAAGGGAAGGATGTGCCCCGTGATTAATTCACATTACGAAATGGCCAAGAAAAGACCAGCTGGTCCTGGAAGGGAATGAAGGTCTCCCATATGAGAAGAAGCGTTTGGCTTCTTAGAGGAAAAATGCAGGGTTTTTTGGCATGGGAAATTCTGATTTGGGCTTGGTGACCCCTCTCTCAGCATGGCTCCAGCAGCGAGCTCGCTGCAGAGTCCTTCCCAAGCTCTGCTTACGTCCCTTCCCCAGCCATCCACGTAGCAGCAGGAGGTTTGAAAAGACAACAAAACCAAACCAGCTCCTGATTTCCCACCGCGGAAGGGCACTTGGTGGTGGAGCTGGGTCTGTGGGGTGCAGGATTCGGGTCACAGACCTGGGAACAGCCAGCGAGGCCCTTGCAGACCTGTCAAATTACCATGTACAGCCCACTCCCTTCCTTGGAGGCTCTCTGCCAGGAGAGGAGTGTCTCCACCCCGGACAAATCTCTCATTTCTACTCTGCAACATCATATTTTACAGTGGCCACGGTGGGTCCACAAGAACTCAACAGGGCTTACAGAAGGTCAAAGCCCAGCATCAAATAAGGTACTACATCTTATTTCAAATAACCTAATGTGGGGCTATTTTCGTATAAAACTATCTCAATATATTAGGAAGTGGTTTATGGGAAATTCTACGGAGAGTGTGTTAAAAGATACACAGAAATAGAAATGCGTAGACACAGAAGTTGCACAGAAACAATGCAAACCCACCAAACAGTTCCAGATGCTCTTTGGATAAAGAATGTTGCTCATACTGGAAACCTTACTGCCTGCCTTCTGGTTTGCTAGGATACAGGATTTACTGTCAAAAATGACCTCTTAAAGAAGGGCAGAGGTAAGAGCAGCTGTCTAAAGTAGCATAAATAAAAGGCAAAGAAAAAGATGGCTTATTTTTTGAGGAGGAGGAGAAAGACCAGTCTTCTATCAAGCAATAAACTATACTTTGATAAAAGCTCATCAGAAAGTAAAACTTTCCATCCAGCAGCAACCCTTTTGTACAGGAAGGAGCATTTTGGAGACCTTGCAAGAGCTGAGAAGAGGAACCGCTTCTCATCAGCGTTCCTGATCAGAAAACTCATTCCGTTACCTGCCAAAACCCAAACCGAGCAACCAAACCATGCAGTACAATCTCAAACCCCGTGCCCAGGCCTGCAGCGATCAGGCCAGGCAGGCGGAAACAGGAACGACAGCCCCAGCTACTGCACAACGTGACACTAAGCTGCAAATGCTTTTCCATAAGACTCCTTGAAGGTTGGGGCCGTGATTAGCTGCAAGCCCTGGGCTGAGAGCACGTAGCTTAAGCAGCCTTTCTGGTCTTCATCACCTTATTGGAGAAGCCTGACACACCGGCAGGAGCAGTAGCTGAAGGTGTCCCTTAGCAGATGGCAGGTAGTCCTTGCCAAGGCAGACAGCATCAGCTCTGGCAGCAAGCACGGCAAAATTAACATTTTGTGGAGTCCTGGCTGACAGCTGCATAAAACTCAATGAGGGAGAAAGTCAACAACTGGTGCAAAACATAAGCGGCCTCAGCCTGGGACTCCTGGGCAGGAGGTGCCTGCAGGGATAACCAGGCTCTCGGCTGAGGGTAACTGCTCCTCGCCATGCTCATTGCAGCCGGTCTTCAGAAGGTCCCATTAATGCCTTGGTCCAAAAGGAGCAACTGGCTTTGATCAAATTAACCAATCGAGCGTGGCGCATGCATTAACTTCATGCATCAAAAAACCCCAAATCCTCTACTTCCAGACAGATCTATCAATGGTGCAAACCCTCTCCCCAACTCAGCCCAAACCACAAAAGCACGAGATCGCCACATCTTGCCATCACATGCTGGTTGCAGAGACGGGAGGGGACGTTAACCTCCTTAAGATGACCAGCACGAGACTGAGCACCAGTCAGGTTAATTCTTTTGCTCTCAATAAAGGATTTGCTCCTGCTCAACTCTCACAAAAAACAGTCAGACCACTCCAGCTCCGGACTGGCCTGACACCACAAAGCCACTGCCAAACCTGGGAAACCCATGGCTGAGGACATCTACACCGGACATTCTGGGCGTCCGGACACAGTACTGGGTGCCCACCTAGGATGATCACAGAGTACCAAGGACACCGGCAATTAACCCCTGCCTTGAACTAGCCTAAATTGGGAGCTGGCGAAGCTGCAGCAGCAGCAGCAGCACATTGAAAGCGGAAATTTGTAGAAACAAAGAAAAGAAATGGAAACCAATTTTGCAACTCCGATACCGCTATAAGAAGCGCTCATCGTCTGCTTTGACGAAAGGCCAAAGTGCGATGCATGAGATTCAGTGTTGACACACTGAAATGAAAAGCAATGTACGACAGGGCTTATCAAGAGAGCCAGAAGTACAAGATGAATGGCACCGCCGCAACTCAGGAAGTTATTCAAAAGGATCCTGGAGTAATATTACACTTGGACTTCAGAGAAGCAATTAAAGAAGGCAATAAAATTCGAGGTGATAGATGGCCCTGAGGGGAGCATGTAAGATAAAGGGAAATTGCAGAAAAGAATATAAAAATCTTTGGTGAGAGCTACTGGAGGGTACCCAGCTTAGCTTCCGCGGCAGAGGATAAATGAGCAGGAGTCACAAAACGACGTGGGGGACGGCAGGGGATCTGCGTGCTGCTTTGCACCCATCAGCGGCACTGCCCCGCGCCGCGGTGCCCGATGCCACCGACTCCATCCTCGGCCGAGACGTGCACAGCAAAGCTCTGACTGCAGAGGAGGCTTTTGAGCATCACCACTCCAACACGCGCCCCTGCTACACCCAGTAAGATCCTCAGCCAAATAAACCGGACCCACTTCAGTGCTATAAACAAAGTCACTAATGGGAAGGCTGTTTAGATGCCAGCGTTCCTTCCTGGAAGGGTCACCAGACCATCCTTTTAATGACAAATGCATCTGTAGCCTTCTGATAGATGCAGGGAGTTATCATAAAACAAAGCAAGTAGCTAAAAATCCAGAAGAGCCATTCATTACCCTGGAAATATCTCAGTAAACAACCAGCTCGCGAGTTAATCATTGTAGAACAGCAAAGGCAGAAAACCACCCGAGGTGCTGCGCTGGCCAGACTGCAAACGAGAAGAGGGGTCGGAGGTGCCAACCTCTGACATCTGCTGAAGTCGGTGTTTTTGGTGGATGATGGCACTCGCCACCCTCCCACAGGCACAGATGGGGAGGATTGACTTGGCAGCCGTGGGGGACGCGGAGCCCCCGGGCAGCTCCTCCCCAGTGGGGTTCAGCCTCTCCCCATCACTGCCTGCCCCTGTCCAAGTGCAGTTTGCAGGCAGAGCTCCCCCGTGTTTTGGCAAACAGCATCATCCACTGCCTACAGACCTGATGTCTCCACTTACCCACGTGGCCCCGGGCTGCAGCGAGCACTGCACCTCCAGGGAGGCTCCTCTATGCTCCTCAGGCTCTCGGACCCTGCTCGGGGGCGATGCACACAGGATGGAGACGCGTGCTGCGGAGCGATGGGTGGTGCGTGGACCTTTGCACAGTGGCCGTGATATCTCCCACCACTTGAGCAAAGGTATCTCTTCAGCCAGACCCTGCTCTAGCCGCTCTCTCGGCAGGAGCCGGCGTTTCTCGGGGGGCATCCCCTGGGGAACTGCAGGATGGAGCCCAGCACCTGCCTTCCCTGCTAAATACAGGAACCGCTCGCCGTGCTTTGTACCCCTCTCACCCCAGGGTTAAACCAGAAGTAGATTATTTGGTTATTTATGTCCCAGATGTAGGAGAGCACGCAGAGATTTTCCCAGCCCAACAAGTCTCCTACGGAGGCTGCGTCTCAGCTGCACCGCACCAGATCCCACGGGAAGCAAACCCCAGCCCAGGCCGTTATTGCTGTTGGAGGAGAGCAGGAGTGTCCCCAGGAT
>VUYV01000148.1:1246531-1257065 GCA_008711295.1 Anarhynchus alexandrinus | reverse complement strand
TTAACCCCTGGGCGGCCCTCGTAGGCAAAAGAAAACTGGGAATTTTTTTTTTTTTTTTTTAAAAAAAAAAAAAGAAGAAAAAAATAAGATGCCAGTAATGAAGCAGCAGCTAATAGCAGTGGCTGCGCTCCAGCCAAGCTCTCCCAGCAACAGCTCCGGGACGCGGCGAGGCGTGAGGGAGCAGGGTCGCTTCCTCAGGCGCTCCGAGCGGATGCGAAACTACGGATGCAGAAGACATAAGAGCTGTGCCGGGGATTTCCTGGAAAGCTGGATGGAAAGGAGAACGGGGAAAGTGACAGAGAAATCGGGAGGATTAGCAAATAACCTAACGGTTGCAAAACTCTTTGAAGATGGGAAGGGTGGGATCTTACTCTCTTACCCAAATCCCCAAATATCCCAAACTCTGAGATAATCGCTTGCTGGACTTTGGCCAGAAGTCACAGTCCCTGTCATCTATGAAGAGCAACCACTGAAAATCCCGCTGGCAACCTCCCTACCTGCCAGACCTTGGCTCTTTGCATTCCTTTATTACTTTTTGCCCCGCAGAGGCGGCGCAGCTGCATCCTCTCAGGAAGGAGCAATCACTTGGTGATCCCCAGGGGAAGGGGGACACGTCGTACACGTGAACCAGAAAGAGGGGCTCCTCTTGCCTCATCAGCACCCCACGGGGTCCTGACCCACCCCAAATCTGCAACGCTGCCCACCGATACATCTCCTACATTTGGCTGGGTGAAAGCATCTCCAAGACCTGGCACAGCCAAACCCCCAAGGAGCTGCCCCGACGAGGCGACCCTGTGCCAGGGTCTGCAAAGGCAAGAGCTTGGAGATCAGCAGCAAAGGGCAAACCTTCTCCTTGCTCCAAGAAATAGCCTGAAGCATACATCAAGACAGCTGTGATGCTGCAGATGGGCTAAACACGAGTAACTCTTCAAATTCCAGGCTCAGCGCTGGAAATGCGAGTGCTTCAGAGACCCGGGGGCGTTTCGGTTCAGCCCCGACGAGCGCGGTGCTGTGCACAGCCCTTCCCCAACTCTAAGCATTGCTTTCCCTATTGTGAAATACTGATAATGCTCTTTTCCTTCTTCATATAGGCCTTGAGGAACCAGCAAGGACAGGGCACGGAGAGCTGCTGGGCAGTAACAGTGTTTTATCCTCAAGTGCTTTCAGCTCACCCTGAAGTGTCACAGGTACTCACAGAATCACAGGGGTTTCGGTACTCAGCACCTCTGACCCCCCCTGCAAAGGCTGACCACGTTACCCAGTAAAGAAGCTGAAATTTGGGGCACATGCAAAACAATAGATTTTTTTTCTTCAAGTCCACGGCACGGGGCGAAGGCAGGATTTGGGGCAGGCAATTGCACCATCGCGTAGGACCCCAAACCTACAACACTCAGTGCTGCTGAGCCCTCGCTGGCTGAGCTCCAAGTGCTCCTCATCAGGGCTCGCTTCTCTGCCCTTCCAGAGACTCTGGACACGTCACCGTCTCCGTTCCTTCCCCCAGATGCTGGGGAACTGCCCCTGCTTTGCAGGAGAGCAGCAGGGATGCAACAGGGCTAACCAAATTACGTCCCGCGTGCTGACAGCCTTTGGCAGTCAGGGTTGAAAAATGGGTGTACCAGTTGCTTGCAGCCCCAGAAAAGCTGAGATCAGGTCATAATATCTATTAGAGCTTCTTCCACCCAGCTTGACAAATGGTGAGCAGGACTTTTCTGCCTGAACCAAGTCAGATGTGGCCATAACTCGTGGTCGGGCAATTCTTCAGCCATCAGAAGTGGTCTCCCAATAGAGAGGAAACCCCTCCTTATTGAAACCCTCAAACCCTCCTCATTAAACCGTTCATTTCTGTAAATCCACATTGCCAGCGGACCATTTGCTTGCTTAGTGTTCACACACCCGTGGGTTAGGCTGGAAATAGATATTAAAATACCCACCCAAGTGTCCAAGTCACCCATGTCTCCCCTCCAGCCACAACATGGGAGAGGTTCCCACCACGCACTCTTCAGTGCTCGAGGTAAACAAATAGTAGTCCCATGAGGAGGCAGGGAATCAATATGCTTCCTTCCTTTGTGGTAAATTACGTTCTGATTAAAAGCTAAACGAGCTGAACTCAAACGCCAATTACCATCAGAAAACATCAATAAAGTATGCTGTTACTGTTTAATGAGGTACCTGTTTCTTCATCTGTCATTTCCCTCGGGGACACCTACTTGGCATGACCGGAGAGGCTGCAGGTGAAGCGCGCGGCAGGGCGGGCAGTCCCGGATGCTCAGCTCGGGATGGGGATGGGGACCCACCTTTGCACTGGTATTTCTGTGCAATGACACACAACTCTCAGCTGACAGAGCTGTGCCGGAAGGGTCCTTAGAAAAGATGCAAAATTAATCAGGGCAACTACAGCCCTTGCCAGCTCTCGTGAAAGACGCTCAGCTTCAGTGGTTCATCCTCCTTCAGCACAGTTTTTCCTAGCAATAGTCCCCATCTTGTGATTCTCAAGGGACAGGATCAGACAAAGCCTGCTTGACCCAGATTGGTTTTGTGCCATGGATGGCTCTTCAGTGTGCTTCTTAGGTGACATTTTTTGGAGTGGAGCGATGCATTGAGTAAGAGACCAGGGACTCGGTTCAGATGCCCTCCACATTCATGCACTCTCAGTCTCATTATGTTCTCTCACATGGGCAGGGCCGAGCAGCAAATCCTTTCCCTGTGTTAACAGACTGACTTTTCTGAAATTTCAGAGCATTTTCACCCAGAGACCAAAAACTGATGCCTCTGACAACCCTCTTGGAAAGCTCATATCAGTCTGTAGGCAGAGTAGCAGAGCATGCGGGAGACAACCATATCTTATATGGACTCAAGGGGTCTACAGGAGAGGTAGGTAAGATCTGGCTTCACCACGGAAGATGGCAGAGATGGAAACAATATCTTCCAGAAGACAATCTGAAACCCCCAAGCACCTCATGTAAATATGTAGTTTCTTCTTTTATGACAAGGCAGAACTGCTGAGCCCCAGGTGCTGCCACAAGGCAAATAGTAGACCCTTCTCCAAGAGACTTCACCAACAGTAGAAGTGAATCTTGCTCATCATGGCCAACAGCAGAGCATCTCCTATTGCTCTTTTTCTTGCTAACCATGAAGGGGAGGCCACCAAGAAGCAAGGCGAGAGGATCCTCTTCTCTGTCCAGCCATGGAGCATCACTGGGAGAGTCAACAGCAGAGTCAGTGGGGGTCTATGTCATCTCCTATGTTTTTTTGTCCTCTAGAGGAGAAGAAATTGGGAAGAGAAGTAAGGAGGCAGGGAAGAAACAACCGACCCAAGGAATTGGTAGATCCTTCCAAAATGCAGCCACAGACCTTTCCCTTCTCTTTTTGGCATGAAAATACTTGTGCTGACCTGCCCCCTTCTCTTCTGCTTTGGATTCAGCTCTGAAGTTTATCTTGGGTGTTTGGCCTTTTGAGAAAAGATGGGGCCACCGTGAAATGTCTTTTCCTGCTCCTGGTTCTTTTTTTAATCTCCAGCTCTGACCTGTGGGACGATGCCCGTCACCGACAACTGCTGTCACCCAAGATGCTCTCAGCTGCTTGGCAGAAGAGAGGAAGCCGTGCACGCAGCACTTCGCACATCGCTCACCGGCTCGCGTGGCGCCTGACATTTTGGAGGCATTGCAAAATCCATCTCCAAGCCGACAAAATCCACCCTGCGGCATTTAGGAGGGTTTACAGATGGTTACGCAGCGGTTAGGAAAGGTCGTCTTATTATTATGGGAACTGAGCGAGGGGCCCGGCAATTCTGCCAGCCGGTGTTGAGATTTTGGGTTTAAGCAACCCAAAAGAGATAAAAAGATTAAAGTTTGATAAAAGTCACCCTGGCCACACTGGACTTTTTTTTTTTTTTCTTTTTTGAAAAGCCTCAGTCAGCTCTTTCAATAACCATTTGTGTTTATACAGCCTCTTTCATCCCAAATTGTGCTGCAGCATTTCAGAGACTTTCAAATCACAGATCCTCTATTCATTGACCCCCACATGGTATCAGTTAGGTAGCTGGGAACGTGAGAAAGACCTCTTTGTCTCTCCAAACTGCAGTTAAGAGTTGCACACACCGCCATGCCTTAGCCCAATCCCATAAAAAACCCAATACTTTTTCATCCAGGGGAATTTTTTATGGCACTGATAACAGGGTGTGCTGGGTGGGCTTCCCCAGGCTGCTCCCCCACGCCTGCTTCTTCTGCGCCGAACACGCTCAACCCCCATCACAAGCCGAATTTCCCTCAAAGACACAACTGGTATAAAAGTGGTCATAATATAATATTGCCTTGGGCAACCTGGTCTGGTGGGAGGTGTCCCTGCCTATGGCAGGGGGGTTGGAACTCGATGATCTTCAAGGTCCTTTCCAACCTAAACCATTCTATGATTCTATGACTATAGCCAAAATAGGCTAGAATTTTCATAAATCAGCCCGGGCACCCAAGAGAGATACTAGCTAGCCAGAAAGGAGGGTTACCCCATCACACGCTGCCTCAGAGAAGGGAAAACCAAGCAGCCCAGGAGTTCAGGGCAGAGAAAACCTACGCTCAAAAAAACTACAGTGCCCTACACAAATAGAAGCCAGTTCATCCTACAGCCACGACACTGGTGCTGTGGTGAAATATGATTCTATGATTCTATGAAATACAGATTTAGCATCCTTTATAAGGTGCTATTGCTTGAAATATAGTTAATCCACCTGACATTTTAATGTGCATTTTAATGTGCTTTTTTTTTTTTTTTAAAGGACAGGACCGCTCCCCCCGGGTTCCTACACATGAAGTGTGCTTAGATAAAGGGTGGCATGCTGCCACTTCCCCGCTGATGCAGGCGAGGTGTATTGTTTTAAAAAGAAAAATAGGTGCCAGCAGGGCAGTGCCATGGATCAGACCGTGATTAATTGCTCCACATGTCCACGTGCAAACGGGCTGAGTGCCGGGGAGCAAATTCATCAGGGAGGGAGGGACGAGGACAGCAGGGGCTTCCTCGCATCACACGGGGTTTGGACAAGGAGGCTGAGGCAGGGCTCATCCCCTCTCCCTCTCCTGTCCCATTTCACATATGAAACCAATAATTTGCCAGTAGTGGTACCATCACAGCCCATCTAGACCTCACCCTTATTCCCTTTTAGCCTTAATATTAAAAAAAACCCCTTCAAAGTGCAATTTTCCCCTGTTTCCAAGCCACTCTGCTCAGCTTTAGCTCACACACAGGGGCTTTAGAGTACATTTTTTGCAAAGAAAAGATGAGCAGAGGGCATGACACATTAAGTTAGGAAAGAACCAGAGTTGTCATTAGTGGGGTCTGAGCTTCACAGCTCATTTCATACTGTAGGATATTTTAATGTATTGCAGATGTCTTAAATACCCATAACGAGTGATCTTCACACTTGGAGCAAGACCAGGAGGAAAAAAAAAGAAAAAAAAACGTTAATACAGAATACAATTGACTTAGCTGACTCTCAGTCACCCCCTTTGCTTTCATATAAGGTATTTGGGGTTTTAGAGGGTTTTCACTCATAAATCAGCTTCCTTTTATGATGTTTCTTACAGCAAAGGACAAATACTACTTAGTGCTCTCATAGCACTTTGCATCTGGAATCTGAGAGCTTTGTAACACGTGTGAGATGCATTTTCCTCACACATCTAATAGCACAAGGGAAAGGTAAGAAACTCGTTGAGGCCGAGAAGTTCACCCAATGGACTGTGCCTGAGTGTCCCTCAATGTGTCATCACTTTGTACCTGTCATTTCAGCTCGTACTGCTACAAAAATGAGTGTGATATCAGAAACTTGGAATGATAATTTGAATTCAAGATCAAATAATAACACATGTTGGAGGAGCTGGATTGTGTGCTTCATTTGGGAGTAAAGGCACTAAGATGGCGTTCGTGGTATCCTGATTATATTCGCCCTGTATAAATTGAGTTTATTAATACTGTTTTAGCACACAGGATAGTAAATAAGAGCAAAAATGCTCATTTGAGCTTCAACACAGCTCCATCAGAAATAACACATTTTAAAAAAGCAGGGCATAAAAAAGCCAACATCATCTGCAAGGTAAATCCTTATACCATGGGGCTGAAGAAGGGTTAGAAACAGATTATTTCATCCGGGCCAAAATAACCACTTCTTCTTTCTGTACTTTTCGTGGGTGACAATTCATGTAATCAAACCCATACTGCAAACCTGATCAATTTAGAGCTCATGCAGGAAAAGACATCTGAGCCAGGGACGCAGCTAAGCACATATTTCTCAAATGACACAGAGGCGAACAAGAAAATAGATCTTCACTCTATCCAGAGCCACACGGGCAAAATCCATTTTACTTCCAGCCCCAGCACGTCGCCTCTCCAGCTACACCAATTTACTAGACGAGTTTTTAAATGCCCTCCCTAACACATTGCTGTCACCACACGTCTTGAAACACTGAGAATTTTGGTGGGGAAGCTGAGGACCACGCTATCTGCTGTACACAGCTTCCATGCCGAGATGTTTGCCCATATCCAGCACCCTACACGCAAACACAATTGTGTCTTTCACCCATCTTCTTCGTGGAGGTGCAGCCTACAAGGTGCAGGCACCAAGAGAAGGACGGACGGGCAAAGCAGCTCTGCCAGCCCTTCCCCACCCACTGACCGGCAGAAAAGCTTTCCTCCACGGAAAGCAGCAGGATGGGGATCAGCGAAGCCAAAAATCTCACTTTGGATCTACTCTGGGCAGCCTTTAGGGGCTGTGGGAGCTTCCACTCCTCCGGCTGTTCCCTGGTACCTGGGCACATCCCCAGGACCGTAAGAGCTGGTGCAATCAAACACCGCAAGGTCGCAAGGGAAAAAAGCAGCCTTTGCCCGAGGCTTCACTTTCTCCTCTCCCCCGGCTCCGCTCAGCGCTTATCCCGCGTTCAACAAGTCCTCAAACCGGAGGAAAGGCTGACTCACTCCCTATCGCGGCCATCAGTCATCCATACATGTGGCGTTGGTCTGTGGAAAAAGAAACCGGTTTAATTTTCCAATAGTTTATGGCCAGATACTCCTGCTGGCAAAGAGCGCTGTGAATTTTTTTTACGGGGGCCCTTTGCTCCTTACGCCTTTTGTGTTTTCAGCTCCTTCGCCTGGAACAAGTCCCGCTGGAAACACGAGCGGGCTGTCGGGAAGACACAGGGCAGCGGGGCAGCTCCCTCCCGCGCCACGCGGCTTTGCCAAAGCATTTTGTCCCCTTTCCCCGTTCATGGGGACAGACAGACAGACAGACATCGCCCCGAGAGCACCAGCAGCACCGACTGCCTCCTTTCCCCGGCACCGCGGGCTGTGCCTGCAGCCGAGCCGCTTCCCGAGGAACCCGCCTGGCATCTTTCCATGGGGCAGAGGTTGGAGAGAGGCAGGAAGATAAGAGACTGCCCCAAGGTCACGGCCGTGGGGAAGAAAACACTTGTTCAAATGCCTTTGATCCTGTGCGAACACCCCCTTGAAGTGACGCCGGAAAACTTGCTGCGCGATAGGAGAGTTTCCAGAAGAGCAAAACTGCCTCTTCTAAAGCATAATAACCCCCCCAAAGGTTTAAAATAGCTGCACGAGGCGATAAATACGGAGTGCAACATCTACAGGCGATCGCTCAACACAACGCTCACGTGCGACGGCAGCGCTTATTCGGTCTGAGAGCTTCCCCACCAGACAGCAACCCGGCACGGCACGGCCGGAGAGGGGTGGTCACGCTTGCATGGCTCCATCAGTGTTTCTGGAGGCACCGCGTGGTCCTGCTGCAGGCACGTCCCGGCCCCTCGAGGAAGGGGTAATCAAGGCACCCCGTTTCGGTTGAATCCCATTATACGTTTGTAAGTAAGGATGGGACCGAATCCGAAGCCTGACTTCCAAGCGATATGGAAAAGAGCTTTCACTTGGCTCCTTTAGCAAAAGTCACCCAAACACAAGCGCCTCGAGGAGGGCTGGGATCACAGCGGGGTCTGCAGAGACACCATCCAACCTTTGCGCGGCCATACCCTGACGTCCATATGAAAGCTCACCCAAACGGTTTCCACGCTCGGGCTCATTCAAGGCACTCCAGGCTCCTCCAGCACAAGTTAAATTTCTTGCCTTGCTGCTGGTTTGAATTTACTCGCTGGAATAAGCCTCCACTGAACTGTGCTGAGCCACGGCCACGGCGGAGAGCTCGGGCCAACTTTCTTCTGGCCATACAAACCAGGACGTGTTTACCCAGAGCTCGGAAAAACGATTCAACTTTTATTTTAGCTCAGAGGAGAGACCAAGGGGTCACCTTTAAGCTAAGGGTGGTATAAATAGAGGCTGAGTGGGAAGAGCAACGTACAGAAAGCCCAACACACAGTGCTCCCTCCAGGAGGGAGGAGGAAAGTGAGCCCCCATAACTCCAAGCAGACATGTATTTAATAGAGCGGGTTAATTGGGACCAGGGTCCAGGTCAGCCCCGTTCTTCAGCCCCATTTGTCCCACCCTCCTTATGGATGTGGGCAAGTTCACAGCTGCCTCAACCCACGTATTCGCGTATATTCGTGCCACGGGATGCAACGGCACACTTTTGGCAGGCAGAGCAAAAGCCAAAACTTCTGCAGCCCTCCTGGCCCTGAGCTTTCTCCTGCTCTCGTCCGCCGCTGCCAAGTCTCTGTCAAAGAAACTGCGGGGAGGGAAAGAGGTCTGGGAGAAAGGAGGACTGGATGCTGGAAAATAACCCAGGTGACTGAGGCATGCTGGTTTTGGAGGACACAAAGAAAATCAGTGTCTTGGAAAATCCCAACCAAACACTGGGATGAAATTACTTTTCACCCAGCACCCTGAGCTGCCAAAACAAAACAAAAAAAAAAGGGTTTAAAGCACAGCCGGTGGCACCTAAAGCCTGAGCAAGGCTAAGTCATGGAGCAGGAGCTGCAGCGCAGTCCTGCTGTTGCTGGACTTGTCACCTGCGCAGCCCCTGCTTCCCTCTCTCCAAGGCAACACCCGAATCAACCTCCCAGGGATGCTCCAGGGCTCAGCAACCGCCGGTGAGCCCCTGAGGATCCCTGACGGAGCGCCTCGCTGCACAGCAGAATTATGGTGATATTTTCTTTGCTGTATCAATACAGCTGTCGCCGCTCTCATGAGAACACTTGCCACCTTGCCAGTGTTTGCCGCAGCAGCCCCGTAAGGTTCTGCTGGCCCGGAGGAGTCATCCCTTGCTCCAGCACCAAAGCAACTGCACAGCCCTGAGCTGCGCAAAGGAGGGGGAGAGGACCAAGTGCATCCAACGAGCAGCATCTCATGCAGGAGAAGAGCCTCAGTGCTGCACGGGCTGGATTTTTTCGGGTTTGCTATCGCACGTTACCACCACGGTTTGCTAGAAGCCCATGATTCAGTATTTGGAGCTTGCATCTCTGTGCTTGCCCTGGCACTAACTTCCTCACAGCATTTAATGCCAAAAGAAACAGGCAGGGAGACATGCAAAAGCAGGTATCCGGCAGCGGAGCAGTTCGCCGTTGCATCAGCGGCCTCGGGTTATTTTTACGAGGAGCGCAGAGCGCACACTTGGCCGCGGCTCGTGAGTCTCCCAGGGCAAAACGTGGAGGAGAAACCAGCTTAGTCACGACACTTTGGAAAAGGGTAACCTCAGCGGGGGAACGGGGCCTCTCTGCCTGGAAACAGGCCCGTCAAAATAGGTTTCTTCAGTTTCCCATCTCATTGCCCCATGAGGGAAGAGAGAGGAAAGAATCTTTTTCTCCATAAGAAAAGGGAAAGGGATACATTGGTGTCCTTGCACGGGTTTAGCTACGCAGCACAGGGATGGGTCTGCATCTTGAGCTCACGCTGTAGGATGTGAGACATCCATCCATGGTCTGGAGATGGAGATTTGGGTCCCTGATGTCCCCGAGCCACGCTGCTGCACTCGCTCCACCCCTCCCAACACGGTTTATTGAGTGCAGAGAGTTTTATGAAGCACTTCCAGAACCAGTTTCACACCATAGCCCAGGCAGAAACACCCCGAGCATCACCGTGGCTTTTCCTCAGCAAAATTAAAGGAGTCTTTAAATATTTCAAAAAAGCAATTTCACTCATTTTTAAATCGTGGTGGAGGTTATTATTAAGTAAAACATCCACAAGAAAGAGCAGTGAATGACACTATCCCTTCATGCACTCTTACAGGAAATTAAAGACCCATTTTTAGCAGGAAGTACAGGAGAGCAATGCCTGCAGGTCCCAGCTTGGACCCCAGCCCCGTAGCACCGGGCACATCACACCTAGGGACTGTCCCTTACCAAGAGGTTAAAAATTCCACGTGCAAATCAGAAGGAGGCACAAGATGGGTAAAGTCCTTGCAGTTCCGCAGCAGAGATGAGAAGGGATGAGTTAGCTCTGAGTCTGCTGTCTCCAGGAGGGAAAAACAACCAACCAACCCCCCCTCCCCAACAAAATCTAAGGATGCAGAGTGCAACAAGTGTGCTTCTGGCAGAAATTCAGAGGCCTGATGAGCTCACTGGGACCTGCTGGGAGATACAAACATCCCCTCCAGGAA